>VMDO01019080.1:27147-40637 GCA_007922755.1 Pedetes capensis | reverse complement strand
GTAACGGGCAGCACCTGGTAATCCCAGATTGTTCTGACATTTAAGAAAAAAATGGCTGTGTTGCAGCTGTTATTTTTCTTCTCCTCCCTCTCCCCCCCTCCCCCCCTGTTACTGTGGCTGGATAAGATTCATTTGATGAAATGACCTGCATGATGTCAACCCCCTCCTACCTTAGTGATTTGAAGAAGTAATTTTTTCTGGGGAAGAGAGAAACTTATCTATACAAAGCACTAGAAGAAAACAGTTGGGAGCCTGGCTTTTGGGAGTCAGAGAGTCCCGAATTCCAAGCCCAAGTTTCAGGCCCCACTGAGGGGGTCTATGGGCAATTGAACCTTTTTCTCCCCTCACAGTATTTGGGGTTTGGCCTAGGGCCTTGTGTGGTAAGCAAGTTCTCTACCACAGAGCTGTACCTACAACCATTTTTTATTTTTTATTTTTGGGATGTCTCTGGCCTTGAACCTGCTATTTTTCTGCCCCGGCCTCCTGAGTAGCTAGGATTATAAGTGTGTACCCTGTGCAATGCAACTTCTTGGACAGGCTAATGGCATAACGCAAAAATAGAGGCATTCGACAGGATGGTTTTGGCATAGCACCTGGTACATAGTAACCACTCAGCTAATAGTTTGTTGTTGCTAGGTGCCATTGAGTTGGATCAGACTCATAATGACCATAAGTACAACAGAATGAAACAGTACCTGACACTGTGCCATGCACACGACCTTTTTATGTTAGAGCCCAATGTTGCAGCCACTATGTTTCTTTTCATTTTGAGTTGTACAACGTCAGTTAAAGGAGGTCCCAGGGTCTTTACTCCATTCCCATCATTAAGGTCAACTCTACTTTAAGGAGGCAACTCTTCCCCAGTGGTTTCTTGAATGTCTTCCAGCCTGGGGGGCTCATTTTCTGGCACTATATTTGACAGTGCTTCTCTACTATTCATAGGGTTCTCAATGGCTAATTGTTTCCGGAGTGGGCTGGTGGTTCCTTCTCCTTAGTCTCTCTGAGCCTGGAAGCTCAGCTGAAACTTGTCTTCCATGGGTGGCCCTGCTGGTATCTGAGACACTGGTGGCATAGCTTTCAGCATCACGGCAACATGCAGCCCCCACAGCACAACAAGCTGGCAGACAATGTAGGGGAGCTAAGGGTAGCAAGTATTAGTTTTACCTGTTAATCTGATGTCACTTTTCTTTAAAGCTAGCATAAAAGTAAGGAGAAGGCAACTCTTATTTAAAGGGTGAATTGGGCCAACTCTATATTTACCAAATTTTATCTTCAATCAGAAAAGAATATCTTTGTCCAGGAGCTTATGCCAATGTAAAAAGACTTTACAAAGCCCTCCATATCCGCGGTGCTGGTCCATCTGCAGCCGTCCAGATGTGGGCTTCTCCTCCGCACTCTACGATGCCAGTGCTGAGGCCTGGGGAGGTCGGGCCGCTTGCTCTCGGTCATATAGTCATAGCAGGGACCTGGGACTGAACTGAGAGCTGTCAGCCGCTAAAGCCTGCGCTCTTAATAATGAAGAAACACAGCTCTGTGCATGAACAATTTTATTGATTTTCCTACAGAACCTGCTCCTGCCTTCTTCGGAGACTCGCCACAGCTTTCTGGAAGTGTGGCAGGGTGATATTTTTAACATACTAGCCCTTGGGTCTCTCTTAGTTTTCTTCCTTTCTCTTCCTTCTCAAAACAGAGGGGGGGGAGAGAGAAAGGAGAGAGGGAGGGAGAGAGAGGAAAGGAGGAGAGACTGTCTTGCTAGGGCTTAACGCTTCAGTTTCTTGTTGTTAGGTGCCATCGAGTTGGTGTCCAATTCCTAGTGAGCCTATGTACAACAGGTGAAACACTATTGTCAGTGCTTCTCTGCTATTCATACAGTTTTCCATGGCCGATTGTGTTTTGGGAGTGGGTTGCCAGGTCCTTCTCCCAAGCCTACAGTACCTGGTGCTCCCAGGTGGTCTCCCATTCAAGGACTAACCAGGCCCAACTCTGCTTAGCTGCTAAGATCGGATGGGATCGGATGCCACAGTGCTATGGCTGCAGGCCTGCTTCAGTTTAGCAAGCAGAAATAACCTGGTAGTCTCTGGCTTCTGCGCTGGGACTCTCTGGTGGAAATAGGAGCTTTGAGCAGAGATTCTCACACTGTTGGGCTGTGGAGTGGTGCTGGTGTGGGCGGAGTGAGTGAATGAGTGAGGCTTCATCTGTATTTACACCACAGCTGCGATGCACCTGAGTCACTCAGAACCCCATCCACCCTGGGCTGAGAAAAATTGTGTTCTGTGAAACTGGTCCCTGGCCCAAAAGATTGGAGATCATGGGCTTCGAGGGCTGTGTAAGGACCCAGGTCTGTGAGAGCAGGGGTGGGTGGTGGTGTCCCGTGTCCTTCCCTGCGACATGAAGGGAGAGGAACGAAGATGAGAGAGAAGGGGATGTGGGTTGGCGGCAGAGCCTGGACATTGATTTCCAGTAAGTCGTTCTGTCTGGAGGGCCAGAGAGTGTAGAAAGATGTAGCGGCCCGCCTTGGCGGTGGGGAGCTGGGGCAGTCTCTATGACTCTTGTTGCCCCAGGGCGCAGCGATGACAAGGAGAGGGCGTGTCGTCAGATGTGAGCAGGACCGTGAGGTTTCTCAGCAGCCAGCTCTATGGAGTGGAAGCCAAGGGGCCAACCGGGTGAAGGATGAGCCAGAAGACCCCCACCTGGGCAAGAATGGGAAATCGCCAACTGCCCCAGGCTCTCAGACCCAGCTTTGACACCCAGGACTTAGATGATATGACTCGGGAGCCGTGTTTCGACCCCGCCGTTCGGGAAGAGGGAGACTCAGCATAGACATTTAGCTCAGTCGTCTCTCAGTGAGGGGGCTGGAGCGTGAGAAGGGTCCCCATCGTCGCCTTCTCCTGGGACAGGGGCTGTCTGTCCCTGGCCTTGCGTCCGCCCAGCCTCAGCCCCTCCAAACCCTGACCTCGGGTCCAAGCTCTTTGGGAAAATCACTCGGGGCACCCCAGGGTCCTTGGTGTCTCCCTGGCCTGCTCCCCCGTGCATAATTGGGAGGATGGGCATGGAAATTACAGAGGTCATTAATCACCGTGGAGCCACAGGCAGCACCCTGGGACCTGTTCATCATGATGATTAATGGCAGGTGGCGCCTCCTCACTTCCCACTTCATTTTCCCGCCAGTGCTCACTCACTGTCCCTTGCTGTGTCCTCTCCGTCCCTGTCCAAAGGCACCAGGCTTTCCAGGAACCGCAGATGAGGGTTAGGTCTTTCCTGCCATCTCTGCTGCCACCCAGCCTTGAGCGACCACTGGACAGGCTCCCCGGGCCACAGAGAGGCACCTGAGCATTCACAGCGTGTGCTCTCCTTTGTTATTGCTTTCATTGCTCTGATGAGTAGCCTTGCCCTTCAGTGCCTTGGCATCGTAATCAGCACGAAGAGGGAAGACATTCTAAAGATCTCACTCCTCTTTGCTAACTAACCATGGCAGCGATGCTGAGGACCATGATGGTCTGACCATTGATCATGTATAGGGACCAGTGCCAGCTACCTTATGAAGTGGATTGCTGTGGCTGTTGTTAGGTGCCCTCTGTGGGATCCGACTCATAGTGACCCTCATAGGGTTATTTTTTAATTGGAAATTTTTAATGTACACCTTAATGTGATTCATTCTGACATGCTTTTCATTATGACATTTGCATATATGCATTTTGTTGTACATTATTCATATAGGTTCCCCCTTACCCTCTTGTACGCTTCCTCCCCTGTCCCACCCCCCATCAAAGACTTCTCTACCATTTACTTGTCTTTTTATGGTAATATTTTTCTATATATCCTTGGGTTCCAGTTCGGTTTAAGATAGAAACTTAATCTTCTCTGTATCGTTCCAATTTTAGTATATGTGCTCCCAAAGCGAGCACCCTCATAGGGTTTTCAATGGCTGATTGTTTAGGGAGTGGATTGCCACGTCCTTCTCCCGTGTTTGTGGTGCTGGGTACTGAACCCAGGTCCTCAGAGAGTGCAGAGCAGCACTTTATCAACTGAGCTAAACCCCAGCCTTATAAAATAGATTATTTCACTCAAATATTACCCTGACCTTGAGAGGTACAATTCTGGCCCCATTTCACAGAGAGTAACATGCTTGAAGTAATAAATGGCAGAGGACAGATCCAAAGCTGATCCCAGCTGAGGCCAAAGCCTCTGTCTTTCTAAGGATGTGCACAGCTGGGCTCAGCAGCCGTCCTTCCTCAGCATCCTGAGGAGCCACGTGGTCCTTCCCCACCTCCCCTTTTCCCACCCTCAAGGCAGGGCTGCCCGTTCCCGGCAGGATGAGCCAAGTTCAAGTCATGCTTGAGCAGTCTCCTCTTCTCCTTTCATTCACCAATGAGCCTCCCATGTGGCTCGCTGCTACTTAATGTAAGCAGCTCCTTCTGCCCACGGATGCCTTGAGCCCGGAGTCTTGCTCTGCCCAGCCTCCGATCAGGAGGCGCTGGGTTTTCTTGGAGCTAACTATATGCTGAGGGATTTGAGGGAATTTATGAGGAGAGAGCAAATCCTTTAAAGTTAAAGCACGCTAAAGTACTTCCTGGAGGCTGGCAGCAAGGAAGGGATATATTCCAGTTGCTTCAGCCTGGTTTTGCATTGCTGTGGTAAAATACCTGTGACTGGGTAATTTATAAAGAATAGGGAATTATTTCTTGTAGTTCTTGAGGGGGGGATTCTGGCCAGGGTCTTTATACTGCATCACCCCATGATGAAAGGGAAAAGGCTAACAGGGAGCACGTGACACAGGGAGAAGGGGGGGCACATCCTTTCATCAGGACCCCACTTTGGTGACAGACAGCCCACTGCCATGACAACAGCATTATTCTGCCTTTTTTTTTCCTTCAGTACGGGGTGTTGAACCCTAACCCTCATACATCCTTTGCAAGTGCTCTACCAAAAATGGAGTGCAGCCCATTTTATATTTTCTTATCTTGAGGCAGGGTCTCGCTGAGTGACGCAGGCTGCCTCTGGCCTCGTCCTTGTGATCCTCTTGCCTCTGCCTCCCTGCTTGCTGGGATTACAGGCGTGAGCCACCGCACCCAGCTCATTAATCTGTTCTTGGTGGCAGAGTCCACAGGACCTCCTTGCCTCTCTAGGGTCCCACCTCCCAACCCTGCTGCATTGCGGATTAAGTTTCCAACACACGAACTCGGGAAGCACGTTGGAACCACAATATCGTAAAGTGATTTGGTCGTAAAGTCGTAAAGTGGTCGTAATGATTTGGAAAGCCCCGGAAGACCAAGATGGGATCGTGTTGTTGATTGACTGTATGACTTCGGACAAGTTACTCACTTTTACGACTGTCTCTTCGGTAAAGTTTGTTGTTGTTTTGTTGTTGTTGTTGTTGTTAGGTGCTGTCGAGTCAGTATCCGACTCATAGCGACCCTCTGTACAACAGGGGAAACACTATTGTCAGTGCTTCTCTGCTGTTCATAGGGTTTTCAATGGCAGATTGATTTTTGGGATGGGGTTGCCAGGTCCTCCCAATTGGTAAAATTAGAGGGTGAGAATAGATTATGAAAGTTTAAAGGTGGAGCTAATGATTGGGATGGAGACAAAATTTGCAGACATAAGATACTGCGAAGAGAAAACATTTAG
Source organism: Pedetes capensis (assembly GCA_007922755.1). Classification (NCBI taxonomy): domain Eukaryota; kingdom Metazoa; phylum Chordata; class Mammalia; order Rodentia; family Pedetidae; genus Pedetes; species Pedetes capensis. The sequence continues at coordinate 35,009 of VMDO01019080.1, read as the reverse complement.
AAGGAAAGAACAGCGCCGTGGCTTCCCCTACCCTTTCTGAGGACAGGGCTTGCGAGAGAGAAAAGGTTTGTGAGTCAGGGTGCCTGATCCAGAGGGTGCTCAAGGGCCTAAGAAAGTGGCTGAGCACCAGGATGGGGATACAGTGACAATCACGGAAAATAAATGAGGATACTCAGGGCATTAAGTAACTGCGCATGTGTGAATTTATGTATGGCTGGATGCATTTTTGTGGTACCGGGGGGTTGAACCCAGGTCCCTGCATATACTTTGCAGGTGCTGTCTGTCCCTGAGCCACACTCCCAGCCCGTTATTATTTTTTAATTTGAGTCAGGATCTTGCTAAATTCTCTAAGCTACCTCTGGCCTCAAACTTGAGATCCTCCTGCCCTTGCCTCCCAAGTTGGTGGGATTAGAGGGGTGTACAACCGTGCCTGGCTCATTTTTTAATTTTAATTTTTTTTTTTTTTGCAGTACTGTGAGGCTGAACCCAGGGCCTTGTGCATGTTAAGCAAATGCTCTACCCCTGAGCTGCACCCCCAGTCCCCCTTTTAAAACTATTTCTTGCTGAGTGACAGGACCTGTCTAAGTTGCACAGGCTGCCTCTCCCCTGGCCTCGAACTTGCAGTCCTGCCTCAGGCTCCCGAGTCACTGGGATTACGGGTGTGCACCACACCTGGCCCAGGTGACATTTATTAAGCAACCATTATGCGCCAATGCTTACATAACTCCGTGAAGGAGGTACTGCTGATGTCCTTATTTGCCAAGTGAGAACGCTGAGGCTAGGACACTCACCCAAGGCCATGGAGGGAGTGATTGCCAGGGCTGGCTCTTAGTCCCGTGTCCTGGCTCTGCAGCCTGGGGTCTCAGCTGTCAGCTGAGATTCATCCCAGTGTCCCGGATGCGGCTTCTATTGGTTTACGAGAGTCCTACCTAACCCCATGCATAGGGTTTTTCTCCACATCACAGCTTGCTGCCTCAGTTTACCTGCTTTGAACACCTGCCCCAAGCACCTAGAACCAGCTACTTAGTTTTGTGAGGCTCGGGGAGCGATGAAAATGCAGAGCCCCTTATATAAAAATCATTAAACCTTTTAAGGTGGTGATGGCAGCGCATTCAGCCACGCACTGAATCGGGAGTGTGAATCCCGGGCCGCGTGCCCACGGAGCCCACAGAGCCTGGTGAGCGCCGAAGCTCCTCCCTAGCCCCCAAATGTGCTTCTGACGCCCTCCTCCCGAAGTCTCTTCCCCAAAGACGGGATTTCCCTGTGCCCTCCGCCATCCTCCGAGTCTTGCTCAGAGTGGTTCAGTAAATGAAGATGTAATGATAATCGTGAATGGCGAGCCATTGCCTTTATTGAATCCTGGACCTGGGACCTGGGCTGGTGGCCACGGTGCGATCTTACGATGTGGCGGATGTGGCAGATGTAGAAGACATCTGTCAGACAGCTGCTGTCAATGACTCCCCTTTCACGCCTGTGACTTTGAGGGCTTGGGGCTAAAGTGACTTGACTTTGCCCACACGAAGCATCGACTGTTTGCTCCTGACTTGCCAGGAAGAAAAGGGCCAGGATATGAGCCGGAGCTCAAGGCCTCTTCTAATGAGCTGGCTGGGGGCTAACGAGGGACTTCGCCAGGCAGAACATTCTGGTGGCTGGTGCGTAATTACCATGGAAACCTTCCCACCATACTCGGCTGCTCCCCAGCCCGCCTCCCCAGGGAGCAGACCGCTCTCCACAGAAGCAGCGTCTGGATTATTGACACTGTTTGCGAGGGAAATAAATGGACAATTAGAAGCAAGACAGGTTGGATCCTTGCTGGAGCGAAGTTATGCCTCCATCCATCCTGGGGTCTAATTGATGCTCTTGTCCCCACTCGAGAGGAAATCTTTTGAAGGTGATGAATTCAGTTTGGATGGATCCCCTTTTGTGAAGCTCAAGGACAGAGAGAAATGCCTAATTAGGAGCCAGACTTTCCTGCCTTTTAGAGGCAGCTGCTGGGTTTGTTGGGAGATGAGAAGACTTTTATTTCCTTTCTCATTTTTATACACAAATATTTATTTATGCTGTCTACCCACAGAGCAAAACTCTCCCATGGCTAGATAAACAGGAGCCCAAATTTTAATCTTTTGAAGTGCACTGTCATCTTCTTGTGAAGGGGATTCAATGAACACAGGGTCTGTGTGAGGTTTAAGACCTTTTTGGTCAGGCTAGGGTAGGATTTGCTGTCATAACAAATCCTGACATTTCAGCTGGCTTAACACAATGAAGGTTATTGAATGGGTTGTGGAAAGTTCAATTGTGGAAGGGAACCATCTTGTGTGGACTGTGCCACCTGGAACTCATGGCCTTTTAGTGGCAGCAGGAAGGGAAGAGAAGGATAGAGAAGCACAATGGTCCTTCATATCCACAGGACAGAGGGACCTATCTAGATTCTGCCTGCAGTGGATTGACCATGGAGTCCGCACCTAATCCCGAGTGAGGCTGGAAATGTGGGCAGTATATAGAATTTTGATAGCATCTTCTCTGCCTGCCAGAGGAGCCAATCGTATCATATCTGCATCCATATCATCACGGGACACACATCTGGGAATCCTCACCAAGCGCCAGGGACCAGGATGGGGGCAAAACCTGAGAGGTGTCCAAGGGGACAGACAGACGAGCCACCAGCAAATCAATTAGGAAAGACCAGGTAACAATACATCCTGCCAATAAGTAGAACAGATTGAGAACATCTGGGCATCGTCAGCTGGATTTGGCAGTCAGAAAGGCCACCGTGGAGCGGGGGTGGTGTTTAAGATGAGACCGGAATGCCAAGGAATACCCAGCCATGACCCAGGGGCAAAGAAACCAAGAGGTCGTGCGGTTAGAAGAGGTGAATGGGAAAGCGTGGGGATGCAGCAGGGGCTGAGGAGTCTGTGTGCGAGAGCACATGCCAGGCTATGAAGGAAAACTCAGTTCTTCCCGGGGTCATGAGGAAAACTTCCGAAAGGTCCTGTGTAAAACATACCGGCTTCATCAGCCAGCACGCACGCCCAATTGGAACGAGTTTTCTGACATGTCTGTCAGAACGGATGCTAAGTAATGCAAATCAAAGGATGGGTGACACTATTGTTGCCCTCTGAGGACTCATGAATAATGGAAGATCCAGCCAGTCAGGTGGCTTGGTGGCTTCCAGCCATAGACGATGTAGCAGGAAAAGAAGGGAGTGGTGGGGGATTCAGGGGCCAGCAGGTGGAGGCAGGGGTCCCCTCAGGTGTGTGGGGCTTTGGGTGCTGCCTCCGTGGCCAGGAAAGAGGTCTCCCCCACCTTGAGGTCATCTCTCTCTGCACCTCAGGCTCTCATGCTGGTATCATTTTCCATAATGGAGCTCTTCTCACCCCGTTGCACCGTGGAACAATGTGGGGAGTTTTTGAGAATATGGAGGCCCTGGCTGGCCCCCAACTGGTTAAATCGGAAGCTCTCTGGGTGCAGCTGGGGCTTTAGCATTTTTTTTTTTTTGCGTTTGTGAAGCTCCCCAAGGGACCCAGGGGCTGCAGAAACTGGGAACCACTCACTCTTGCTAGAGTTTTTTGGTTTGGTTTGGTTTGGTTTTTTGTTGTTGATTGGATTGTTTGAGACAGGCTCTCTCTGTGTAGCCCAGGCTGGCCTTGACCTTCTGTTAATCCTCCTCCCTCAGCCTCCCGAGTGCTAGGATGACAGGTGTGCGCCGCCACACTCAGCTCTTGCTGGAGTTTTTAATACCAGCCATGCCACCGTGTTATGTTTAAAGAAATCGTCACAAACATCGCCCTTTTGGGTAATTGACTAGGAAGTCTCCAGGCCTGGAGCCCACATGCCTTCCTGAGCTCTGTTCTGCCTCTGAGGGTCACACTGCAGAGTAGCAGTGGGGTCCCCTGCCTGGAGAGCCTCTTCCCATTTCCTGGCTCTTGTTTGCTGCTTCCCCACCTACAAGCTTGGAGACAGGACTGGGGCCTTGACTGCCAGGCAGGTTCCCTCAGCCCAAAAACCTCAGACAGCCAGCAGGAAAGAGTGGAGCGGGAGGTGGGAGAGCATCAGGAGAGAACCGGGGCAGCCTCCAAAGGACCAAGCAAAGGGAGGAGGAGGCCAGGGCCTCACAGGCCAGAAGGAATCACACCTGACTTTTGAATTCATTCATAAAGGGTGAATTCATTCAACCACATGTCCATTCTCTCACTCATTAATTCATTCTCTCACTCATTACTTCATTCTCTAATTCATTCTTTCACTCATTATTCTCTCACTCATTAATTTATTTTGTTATTAATTCATTCTCTTATTACTTTATTCTCTCACTCATTACTTCATTCTTTCACTCTATGTGGTGCGCGCACCTCCTGGTCCGGCCTGGAAGTTCAGACAGGCGGTGCCACTGCACACACAGATACTAAACACAATTCATTCAGGACCCTTGGGTGAGGGGTGTGGACTCCTGCGGCCCTTGGGATGCCAGAGGAGATGGGAGAAAGGAAAAGCCTCAGGTGCTTTTGCCTTCCAGGGGCAAACACCTGTGTTAGTGGTCTCGGTGGTCACGAGGAGACAGTTTTTGCTTCATTGGTGATCAGACAGACAGAGAGCATGTTCTTTCTTTGTTGATGGTCATGACGGGAGAGCGTCCTGTCCTCACCGAAGGTCCAGGGGACAGCAGGAAAGTCGTTTCCTCATCCGTGGTCTGGGCGAGAACGGGCGAAAAAGGTCTTGCTTAGCCGATGGTCTGGGCAAATTCATTCTCTCATTAATTGAGTCTCTCATTACTTTATTCTCTCTTCATTACTTCATTCTGTCATTACTTCATTCTCTCAGTCATTCACTCGTCAGTCTCACTCATGTGTGCATTCATCTCTCATTCGCTCTCACGCCTGCACCCATTCTCTCACTCATTCATTCTGTTATCATTCCTGCTTTCCTTCACTCCCCATCTCCTTCATTCACGACGCTTTCCGTCTCTCACTCACTGTCTCATACCTCCACCCATTCGCTTGCTTGCTCACTCTCTCAGTGACTCAAGCATCCCTCCTCTCCATTCCTTTACTCAGTCTCTCGTTCACGCATTCATTCACTGAGAGGAGCTTGCAGGGGCTAAGCAAGGCCATGTGTGCACTCTGAGAACACACGCCCGAGTAGGGAACTGATGCAAATTAACCCTCAGGCAAAAATCAGAGAAGGAGAGACAGTAACATCTTCAGAGGTGCACGAAGGACCACGCAGCTCTGGAGAGGGAAAAGGCAAAAGGAAGTTCTGTGTGGGCGAGAGGTACCCGAGAAAGTCTGTGGAGGAAGTGGAATTTGACCCAGACTTTAGAAAATGGATGTTAATAATGTTATGTTAGTGTTAGGGATGTACTTGTTGTGGGGTGCCATCAAGCCATGTCCGACTCATAGAGACCCTTACAGGGTTTTTTGGAAGTGGGTTGCCAGTCCTTCTCCCAACCCTACAGCACCTGGTATTCCCAGGCAATCTCCCATCCAAGGACTAACGAGGCCTGTTTAGCTTCAGAGATCTGACAGGATCAGACGCCATGGAGGGACAGCTACAAGGCATAGGGTTGTACTAGAGATAGTTTATTGCATGTGTTGTTGTTGTTAGGTGCTGTTGAGTCAGTATCTGACTCATAGTGACCCTCATAGGGTTTTCAATGGCTGACTGTGTTGGGATTGCCTTGGGAGTGGATTGCCAGGCCCTTCTCCCATTTTTGCAGTGCTGGGAATTGAACTCTGGACCTCAGAGACTGCAGCGCAGCACTCTACCAACTAAGCTAAAATCACAGCCCATTGCATGTGTACATGTGTAGTAATAAGTATACAAGCAAAATAAACAAGGGAAGAACAAGGGAAATCTATATATCTAACTTATCTCTGAAAGACATGGCCATACCGGGTACACTCTTCTAAGATCTATGTTATGGTTTGAATCCAAAATGTGCCCCAAAGGTCATGTGTTTTACCACTCAGTCCCCAGTTGGTGGTGCTGTTTGGGAAATTATGGAATTTTAGGAGGTGAGATCTAGCTTAGAGGAAGTGAGTCACTGGGGATGGGACTTGGGAGGTTTTTACCTGGACCCATATTTCTGGTCGCTCTCTCTGCTGTCTGATCCTGATCACCAAGATGTGAGGTCCTCTGCCATGGGCTCCACCATGCCTGTCCTGCCACCACACCTGCTGCCATCATGGACTGAAACCCTCTCACCACGAGCCCCCAATAAATAAACCTCTCCTTCTGTAAGTTTACTTTCATTGTTTATTCTGCCAGAGTGAGGCACTAGGTAGAATCTTTTTATTTTATGATCTACTTTTACTTTATGATATTTAAAAGTAGAATGTACTTTTTATTTTATGATTCAATAATCAATTCTGTGTCAATAAATACAAGTGTGCATTATCATTTTAAACAAGTGAATCGTATTCTACCATATGAAGATACCTCATTTTCTTTAGCCAATCCTCTATTAATAGATATGTATATCGCTTAAAATTTTTGTCATTTTCAATGCTGTTGTGATTGAGATCTTTGTGCGTGAATCTTTGTGCCTTTGGGGAGTTGTTTTCTTAAGAAAAATTGAATGCTGAAAGGATTTGAGGCTTGAAATGGAAGATATTCTTGGAAAAGGAGGCAGAGAAAGCAAAAGCATGCAATTGGGGGTGAGCTAGGAATAACTGGGAAGTCACAACTGGAGAAGAAGAAGATAATGGGCCATCACTGCAGGCCTACTGTGTGCAGGCAGAGTGACATGCCTGCTCACCTGCCCTGACTTGGGTTATGGCTTGAACCATTTGAAGAGGCTTTTGCTATCCCCATTTTACTGATGAGCAAACCAAGTGCAACACAGAGAGGTTAAGTTATCTGCCCAGTGCGACACAGTAAGTAGATTGGGAAAAAGCGGCTCTTAGTTCACAGGGTCCCTCAGCTTCGTCTCAGTTTCCTGCCTTGTGCAGGTAGTGGGTAGAGTTCAAAGTGACAGCCTGGTCTTTTGCTCAGACATCATGACTGTGGCAGACAGGTAGACCTGTGAAAGGAGATGAAACAGAGGGTGTGGTGTTTTCCAGGTGGCTTGGACAGCGGTGTGGACCCGTGGGCCTCCACTCCCTTCCCATCACGGTGGGTGATGTCAGCAGAACTTCTCACTTGCAGACATAACTGTTTTGAACTTGGCAACCTGTACGCAGGGTTGCCATGGTTACCAGAGAGCCCTGGGGAATGGCGCACACAGAAGGTGGGCTTGAGAGACCATCACGTCCTTCCCCATCAGCAGTGCCTGGGCTAGTGACAAGTCTGACGGACTTCTATGTACCTGGGAAACCCCGTCCCACAGTGCCCACACCCAGCTCGGCTGCCAGAACACCCCGGTGCGTTCAGGGTGTGATAGCTACTGGTATTTATTGGGCATCATGGGCCACGCTTTTTGTAGATTATTTTATTTAATCCTCCCATGCCTTCCAGGATTTATGGATTAATGGTGAAGACACAGAGACACAGAGACGCCAAAAGACTTGCTTCCAGGTGACACTAGCAAGTGGCATCTGGCTCCAAAACCAGCCCTTTGAACAGCCCATCCTGTTCAGAGCTGCTGTGCTCCTGGGTGGTGGTAGCAAATGGCGTCTACGGGCACGTGGTGGGCACATGGCCTCCAGAGAGTGTCAGAAGGAAATACAGCTTCCAAGAAGGGCCATCCAGGGCTTTGGATAAGAAAGACATGTGATATTAGAAGGGATATTCTCCAACAATGGCCTGGGCAGAGCAGTAAAAATAACAAAAGGAAGTCTAAGTTCAAGTAGTTTAAGTATATCTAGGTATGCAAGCAATTATATATATATATATATATATATATATATATATATATATATGTATAC
>VMDO01019080.1:0-27047 GCA_007922755.1 Pedetes capensis | reverse complement strand
AAGAAGCTCATGGTCCTTAATACATTAGGGTCCTCAACTACATGAAATCTGATTGTCCCCAGGGCCCAGGTAGGGAATGAATATGGGCATGAGCTGCGGTAGAATGAAGTGTGTGAGCTGGGCTACAGTGAGATGGTCTGGGCACTGGCCGTGGGGGCACAGACACGAGGCACAGCTCACACCAAGCAGGCAGCTGCCTCCACTGCCTCCTGAGTTTCCAGATCTGATTGTCTCAGAAACGGGAGCCCTGGATGCTTTTTAGAGTCTTCTGATGGGTAAACACCATCAAACTTTCAAGAAAAATGTGGCTCTATGCTTGTTGTTTGTTGTTAGGTGCTGTTGAGTCGGGTCCGACTCATGGTGACCCTATGTACAGCAGAAGAAATAGTCCCCCCTGACACTGTGCCACGTCCTGCACTATGTCGGTGCTTCTCTGCTGTTCATAAGGTTTCCAATGGCTGATTGTTTTGGGAGGGGGCTTCCGGGTCCTTCTCCCAAGCCTGCAGCACCTGGTGTTCCCAGGCGGTCTCCCATCCAAGGACTAACCAGGCCGACCCTGCTTAGCTTCTGAGATCTGATGGGATCGGATACCGGGGAGGTATGCCTGCAGGCAGCTGGCTCTGTGCAGGTGAATAACATAATTCTGTGGGCTAGACTCAAGCTTTGGGCCATCATCTGGAGGGCTCAATGATAAGAAGCTCTGAACGTAATTCATGTTTAAATACGCCGCTGTGGTCCCAGAGTTCACAGGGATGAGAAGGCCCCTGCTCTTTTAGGAGGTAGAGTCTGCTGGGGTATTGTTGCTAATTGTGGAGCACAGTTAATTAGTGCATCATGGGATCCGCTCAACAGATGGCAACCAGCGTTTAAAAATAATATGAAACAAACATCACGTGTTTTGCTCTCGAAGGCAAAATCTGGGTTTATATATATACAGACCTACAAGCAGAAGGGGGCCACTGGTGGGGAGGAAGGGAATCAGGGGAGCAGAGGGGGGTCAAAGAGGTATTGGGGGAGGTGAACAGGAGCAATGTACAATGATATGCCTGTAGGTTGTTGGTAGAGGGTGCCATCGAGTTGGTGTCTGACTCACAGCAACCCTATGGACAACAGGTGAAACACTATTGCCAGTGCTTCTCTGCTATTCATAGGGTTTTCAGGGTCGGATTGTGGTTTGGGAGTGGGTTGCTGGGTCCTTCTCCCAAGCCTGTAGCACCTGGTGTTCCCAAGCGGTCTCCCATCCAAGGACTAACCAGGCCCAAACCTGCTTAGCTTCTGATATCTGACAGGATGGGGTGCCACAGTGCTATGGCTGCAGGCTGATATGCATGTATAGAAATGTCATAATCAAACCCATTAAGTTGTACACAAACTAAAAATCTATCAATAAAAATCATTAATAAATAGATAAAAGTCAAGTTGGGAGCCAGGTGTGTGATGGTGCATGCCTGTAATCCCAGCGCCTGGCAGGCTGAGGCGGGAGAACAGTGGGTTTGAGGTCAGCCTGGGCTACTTAGTTCCAGGCCAGTTGCACTAAATAGCAAGACCTACCTCAAAATAAACAAACAAGCAAACAAGCAAAGTCAAATTAGAATTATGATTTTCTTTTAGGTATAATAGGAAATATGAAACAATCACTTTTATGGGAACATCAAAGCCCATTATATATAATAAGGACACCTTTGATTTGTAGACACCTGTTAGTATCACCTGTACAGTAGGTCTTGGGCAAACAAAGCTTGAGAACTGTCTTGTTAAAAGGGATTATTTGAATGGGAAAAAAAGAGCTTCACAATATTTAATTTCTGTTGAACAGTACAGAAAATGGGTTTCTGTCATCTCTTACCACCTGGTTAAGATCCTGAGCTCTGCCCCCTTATTAGCGGACCTCAGGAAAATTAGTGACCTCAGGAAAATTGCTTAACCTCTCTGTGCCTCTGTTTCTTCATCTACGAAACAGGTGTTATTGTTATTAGATGCCATCAAGTCAGGTCTGACTCATAGCGACCCTCATAGGGTTTTCAGTGGCTGGTTGTTTTGGGGTTGCATCCGGGGTAGATTACCATGTCCTCCTCCCATATTTACAGTGCTGGGGATCTAATCCAGAGCCTCAGAGAGCACAGAGCAGCACTCTACCAACTGAACTAACCTCCAGCCCCATAAAACAGGGTGTGAGGGTTAAATGAGTTAATACCAAACAAATCCTGAGAAGAGAGCCTGGCACATGTGGAGTTCTCAATGACTCATTGTTACTGCTGTTGCTTTTCACGGAGTCCTCCATCCAAAGGCTTTGCCAGGAGAGGTGGAAGAGACAGTTACAGCTTCTTCAGCTCTTATAAATAATTGCTGTTATTGGGTGCCATTGAGCTGGATCCAACTCATAGCAACCCTGAGTACAGCAGAATGAAACACTACCTAACATGGTGTCATGCACACGATCTTTTTATGTTTGAGACCAATGTTGCAGCCAATATGTTTCTTTTCATTTTGAGTGCCACATCATTAAAAGCAGGTTCCAGGGGGGTTATTCCATGCTCATCATTAAGGATGACTCTACTTTGAGGAGGCAGCTCTTCTCCAGTCGTTTCTTGAATGCCTTCCAGCCTGAGGGGCTCATTCTCTGGAACTGTATCTGACAGTGCATCTCTGCTATTTATAGGGCTTTCAATGGCTAATTGTTTCGATAGTGGGCTGTCGGGTCCTTCTCCCTAGTCTGTCTTGGTCTGAAAGCTCAGCTGAAACCTGTCCACCATGGGTGGCCTTGCTGGCATCTGAGATTCCAGTGGCATAGCTTTCAGCATCACAGCAACACAGAAGCCCCCACAGTGCAACAAGCTGACAGAGATGTGGCAGCTACAAATAGTAGAGTTGCCTAAGTTACAACAGGGCTGGGATTTAGCTCAGTTGGTAGAGTGCCCCTCTGCAGTCTCTGAGGTCCTGAGTTTGATTCCCAGCACTGCAAAAATGGGAGAAGGATGTGGCAACCCACTCCCAAGGCAATCCCGAAATAATCTGCCATTGAAAACCCTATGAGGGTTGTTATGAGTCGGACTCGAGGGCACCTAACAACAACAACAAACAACAAGTTACAGCAGTCAGGCTTTATTTTTGTATCTCTTAAATGACAGAACAGTCTTGTGGGGCGAAGGTTCACAGGCACAGGGGAAGGCACTCTGGCCTGTAGAGAAGCTCGCTCATTCAGAAGTAAAGAGGGAGGAGAGGATGGGAAAGAAGCTGTGTGAGTAATGGTGTTGGCAGGGGTGGCTGCTGTTGCCCTGAGCTGAGCGAAGTTGGGGGATTATGGGGCAGGGGAGCCTCAATGGGAAGCAAGATAGAGGATTTTGGTTTGGGTGGGTTTGGATTTGCAGTACTGGAGGGCTGAACCCGGGGCCTCGCACATAACTTTGCAAGTGGTCTGCCATCAAGCTGCGCTTCTAGGCTTTTTTTTTTTTTTTTACTTTATTTAAATTGAGACAAGATCTCTCTAGGTTCCACAAGCTGCCTCTGGCCTTGAACCTGTGATCCTCCTGCCTCTGCCTCCTGAGTTGCTGGGATGATAGGTGTGAGCCGCGGCGGAGGGTTGTGAAAGGCTGTGTTCGTTTGTGTGTTTGGCAGACAGTCAGGGGAAGTTCTGACCTTGGGGGCCAGTTTGCTCTAAAGGACTTGGCCAGGTGGTCCCGGATATCATTTTGACCTTGGGGTCTTATGTGGCTCTTCCTTCTCTCATTAAGTGGAATGGGGTTGTCAGCGTTAGGGACTAGAGCAGGGTCTGTCCTTACAATAGAATTTCTACGGCTTTCTTATCTGACCCCAAGTGCTCTCCAGGGAGGAGGCCACCCTTCGGTCTTCCGTGAGCACTGCCGGGTTCAGGGATTTCTAGATGTCCACGTCCAGGCCCAGCTGAAGCTTGGTGAGAACCACAGCCCACCCTGAACCCTTCCAGGCAGGCTGACATCCGCAAGTACCCGACTTGGTAGGGGAAGAGAGGACCAGAGCCCAAGAGAGGCTGAGAGATGCCCACAGGACCCTGTGGCACCTGGCAGGTGGGAGCTGTGTGCTGAGCCCCCTGGGAGCCAGCAATAGAGTCCAGGCTCAGGGGCTGCCGGGTTGGACGTTACAGGCACCAGGGAGTCTTTGATGCATTTTTTGACTCTTTCTGCCACATCTTAATTCTTCCCTAAGTCGGACTCATTCCAACCCAGTGGGCACTGCACCTCCTTATTTGGCGAGCTCTGATTGCTCTGTATTCGATTCACTAGGCTCCTCGCTCCCCAATGGTTAGCGAGTTTACTGAACTACTTTCAGAAGTTCAAATTCTGTCCTCTGTTTAGCTGCAGCGCTCCACAGGGAGCCGGTTTTACGTGAGGTTATCAGGAATCTACTTGATTATCTTAATTACCCCATGTTCCCAACTGAACTTAAACAACAACAAAAGACCCCAGAGAGAACAAAAGAATCCTAAGAGTGTAGGAGCTGCAGAACCGCAGGGTGTGACTATGAAGGTGGCCTCCAGGGTTGAGCACTGAGGCTCTGACTCCGCTCTTCCTCCAGTCCTCCTGGCGACCCTGGGGGGAAGTTGTTATTTGCGTTTTACCAAGGAAGGAACCCATCTGCAGAGGGGAAGGAATTGGCCCAAGGCCCCAGGGTTTGGCTACAGTTGTGTTAGCTTTGCCTCATGGGAAAATACGAGATCATGAACTTAGAAGGAGGCAGGCTTTGCTGTGGCTCACAGTTTCGGTATGGGAGGGTTCCGTCCATGACCCCTTGACCCTGTCGCTTTGGGACTGTGGTGACAGAGCCCATCATGGCAGGAGGAGGCCCGTTCACCTTGTGGAGCCCAGAAGCAGAGGGAGAATGAGGAAGAGGCTGGGGTTATAGGAGGCCCTTGACCTAGCCACCACCACCATGCAGCGCCGTGGGCTGAGGACCCGGCCTTCAACACGTAGGCCTCTGGGGGACACAGAGGATCCCTCGAAGTGGGTAAGATCCTGTCCCACCACAGCAATAGTCCACAGAGGCTTTTGGCACAGAGTGAGCTGATCTCCAGGCTCTATGGCGCTGGGAGAAAGCGCTCTGAGCCCGCACTGCGCATGGCCCGCTTTAGACTCCAGCTCTGCCATTTCGCATGTTTCTTCACTTCTCTTTTGAGTGTGAAGCTAGGAAGGACCATGATCTCTGTCACCCGTTCATCTGTCTCCTTCCTACTGAAACAGGCCAGACACATGGCATCTAAGAGAGAGGAAAATCAGCCCTCTTGCTCCCAATGCAAGGGTTGGATGCAATTTTATCTGAGACTGCCACATGGCTGCAGCCAAGGTCAAGGTAGAAGAGGGCGTGGCGAATTAGCCATGTGTTAGCCAAGTCTGCTGCGGGGATAGCAAGCCAGGCACCAAGGGCATTGCAGTTTGCCATTCTGCTCTGGTCTTTTTCCCCCTCACAAAATTTACATTATTTTTCAAAAGCACAAACAAACAGGTATGCCTATGGTTAAAGCTTTAGCTTCAAGGCTGGGGTTAGGGTTTAGAGCTAACATCCAAGCTGGGCTTGGCATATCATTGTTGGCCATTCTTTATGTTAGAATACTTAAGCTCCACTGTTACTCATCTAACCTCTGTAAGACCAGGTCTCCCAACAGGAGGTTAGCACAGTGCTTTGAGATGTTGCTTATACATACCACGAGTCTGATGGAATCGGACTTAACACTGAACTCCAAATAGATTTGCCCTGGGAAGGTTTCTCCTTCTGGCTTCTTTGTGGCTCCAGCGTGGTCCAGGTCCCAGAGGTTGGCTCGTGTGCTTTCCTTCCAATGTGAGACTAAGCCAGCCGCTGGAAAGGTCCATCCTAGCACCAAGAGACGATAAAGACTGAACCTGAAGATGTTTGATAAGCAATGCTTTCAAAGGAAGACCTTGATCATGAGGGAGAAATGTGGAAATTGAAAACATTCTTGTCCTACCCGTGGAAAAGAGAGCCAGGAGACCACGGGAGCAAACAGTGATTCCAGGAGCCACCTCACTGGGCCAATCCAGGAAAACAGCCTACATTGTCTTTAACAGCACGTCTCTCCTTTAGCAACTTCAGCAAACTGCCAGCTATGACCTGAAGGCTCGCTTTGCCCAGGACCTGCTGCCACTCACCAGTCAGAGTTTGTAAGCTCCCTTCAACACCGAAAGTGCCAACTCACTTCCTTTCATAATAACCTGCATGCATTTTTCCTGCTTAACAAAATCTTCAGCCTTTCCTTTGCTCTCTGGACATCTCAAGCTACGCTGGCCTGTGTGGGGGTGGATCAGATTGCAATTCTATTCTTTACTCCAAAATAAAAGTTCCTTTATTGGAGAGTCTACTCTGTATTTTGGCTTGACTTTGAAATGTCTACACTCTGCACCTGTGTTACTCTTTGCCTGCTTAGAATCTATCTTCTTCTGGTAAAATGTTGATGTTGTTAGGTGCTGTGGAGTCTGGTGTGACTCATAGCAACCTTCATAGGGTTTTCAATAGCTGATTGTTTCAGGAGTGGATTGCCATGCCCTTCTCCCATCTGGTAAAATAACACAACCATAATCACCACAACAAAATAAATAATATAAAACAATAAAAAATAACACAAAAGTGGCATGCGTGCACACACACAGACATACACACACACCACACACACAACTCTTTTGCAGGAAACTATCCCTTTTTAGCTCTTTATAATCCCACCATGGGCTGGGATTTAGCTCAGCTGGTACAGCGCTGCCCTGCAGTCTCTGAGGTCCCAAGTTCAATTCCCAGCACTGCAAAAATGGGAGAAGGACCTGGCAATCCACTCCCAAGGCAATCCCGAAACAGCCATTGAAAACCCTATGAGGGTCGCTATGAGTCGGATACCGACTCTACGGCACCTAACAACAACAAAAACAATCCCACAATGGGTCTCCATCATACAACACGTGATCAATTCTGACCAATCAGAAATTAGAGCACCCTTGTCTGGTGCCATGATTGGTTCAGGTATGTACACTTGACTCAAACCCAGCCAATGAGGCCCAAGCCTGAAATGCTGCCTCTCTCCAGGGTAGTTTAGCTGGTAGGTCTCAGACCTACAGCTGTTGATGACTGTCTGTGTCACCCAGTGGGGAGCACTGAGGCGTCCGCTTCTAGTCCAGCTGGTCTGGGGCGGGCTTTGCCACAGGAAGTTCTGCCTGTGCCAGCCTAAATGTTTTGCTAAAGCCAGTTTGTGTTTCTCACACTTGGGACAAAAGTATAACTCATGATTTACTTTGTTCTAAAAAACCTTTTAGTTATTTCCCATGCAATAAATTTGTTATTTGTGCCCTGCCTTTCAAATTTATATGCTGAAATCCTAAACGGCAAGGTCATGGTATTAGGAGGTGGTAGTTGGGTGGTAATTTAGGTCATTAGGTGGAGCGCCATGGAGAGGAGGGCTGGGATTTAGCTCAGTGGGTAGAGCGCTGCGCTGCAATCTCTGAGGTCCCGAGTTCAATTCCCAGCACCGCAAAAATGGGAGAAGGACCTGGCAATCCACTCCAAGGCAATCCCGAAACAGCTAGCCATTGAAAACCCTATGAGGGTCACTATGAGTCGGATACCGACTCGACGGCACCTAACAACAACAACATGGAGAGGACAAGTGTTCCTATAAAAGGGACTCCAGAAGACAGGGTGCGGTGTTGCAGGCTGTCATCCCAGCCACTCGAGAGGCTGACGCAGGGACGCAAGCTCAAGGCCTGCCTGGCAACTTAGTAGATCCTGTGTCAAGATAAAAAACAGAAAAAGGGGCTGTGGGTATGGTTCAGTGGTAGAGTGCTTGCCTCGCGTGCACGAGGCCCTGGGTGCAATGCCTAGGACAGCGGGAGAAAGAAAAGAAAAGGCACCCGAGGGCTCTGTCATTCTCGTTTCTCTCCCTTTGTTAGTAAATGATGATGGGGCACAGAGTAACACAGCACTGGCTTTTTCCGTTGTGCATCCTTTACGTCACTTCCGGCAACGCTTTCATCCACCCACGTGGTTTGTGGAGCCTTATGGGTAGTATGCAGCAAAACTCAAGTGCATATTTGGGTTGTACTCCGCTATGTTTCCATTGTACTCATGAAGTTGTTGTGTTTGCGTTGAGATTGTCCTCTCCCCCTTCATCTCTCCACCCTGACCCTCCTCCCCACCCGACCTTCCCCAGTCTTCGCTTCCCTCTGCTACTCCCTCCCTCCTCCTTTCTACTTTTTCTGTTGTCCCCTCTATGTGCAACTAGTTTACCGATGCATTCTCTCTCATTCTTTCTCCAACCTGTGAGGGTACCAGAAGTCGGCAGCCTACAGCCTAGGAGGGGGCCCTCTCTTGAACCTCACCGCGCTGGTGCCCTGATCTCAGACTGGCAGAACTCAAAACTGCAGGAAATAAGCCTCTGTGGTGTATAAGCTGCCTTAGCTGCCGTCCGAATGGATGGAGGTGCCTCAGGCCCACATTTCCATGTTCGTCTCCTGCTGTCCTTTGTGGTATTCCAGGTCACACGGACCTTATGCTCTTTGATGCAAATGACTTGCCATTTCTCAGCCTCCTGTCCCCTTCTTTGCCTTTTGCCCTGCCAATTTACCTTCCACATCAGCCTGGCCAGTCTTATTTTCCAACCTATTACCTGCTTCTGATCTTTTGACAGGTAACTGTCCACCGTTGATCATTGGATAGATTCTTCAGCCCTTTGGATGGCATAAACTGTGCAGTATTCTCCAGTCCTTTAAAAAATAAAAACAGCTAATGGCTAACATCTATGGAGCACTCAGAGTGCATCCGTGACTTCTCCAAGTATGTCACCTGCATTAACTCTTTTTACCAGCAAGTAGGCTGTGTTTAGCAGCACTTACCCAGAGAAGCCACTGCCTCTGAATGGATGCACAATTTTGTGGCATCCAACCTTGGCTCCATTGCTTGAGTTTTAGCATCGGCTACATGACTCAGCCATCCAGACTCCACTTCCTGCTCGCCCACGGCGCTCCATGGACACGCTGCTCCTTTTCTGCTTCTGTTCTCAGTGCCAGAAAGGGTTAAGGCAACTCGCAAGTCTTTCATTGAGCAGCAAAAGGCCACAGAGCATGCCACGGTAATTGGGCTTGTGTTGTGGGGAGGAAACGCCTGTCCTGGTGTCAGGGCGCCATGTAAAAATGTGTTTGTATTCCACATAAATTAGTATGCGTGTTTGCCCCTGCTGGCTACGGCCTGGTGGCTGAACAGGGGCGGCCTTCCCTCTGTCTGTGGAAATGGCTCATTAGTAGAAGCAGCAGCTCTGTCTGCACGTCCTTTTGTCTCTGTCCCCACAGCAGAGAGGAACACAGGGTCTAATTGGGAGGCAGATTGCAGAACAAACGCACTCGAGATTTTTCTCCCCAATACTTCTCTTCATCCCTGTCTACACGAGCAGAGAGAGGTGCAGACCCGTGTGCCAGAAAGACAGACTTAGGAAGGTGTCATCCTCAATTCTTAGAAAAGTAAATCCAGAAAATTGTAATCATAGAGAGCACTGAATCATAAATTCTCAGAATTATAGGCCCTCAGAGTTTTGTGTTCTTATTGCGACTGTTGTTAGGGGCTATAAGCTCTAGTCTGACTCAGCGACCTTCATAGGGTTTTCAATGGCTGATTATTTCAGGATTACTTCTGGAGTGGATTACCACATCCTTCACCTGTTTTTGTGGTGCTAGGGATCGAACCCAGGGCCTCTGAGAGTGCAGAGAAGCACTCTACCAACTGAGCTAACTCCCGGACCCTTTGTATTCCTCTTGTTGTTAGGTGCTGTGGAGTTGGTGTCCGGCTCATAGTGACCCTATGTACAACAGACAAAACACTATTGTCAGTGCTTCTTTGCTATTCATAGGGTTTTCAATGGCTGATTGTTTGTTGGAAGCAGGTTGCCTTGCCCTTCTCCCAAGCCTACAGCACCTGGTGTTCCCAGGTGGTCTCCCATCCAAGCACTAACCAGGCCCGACCCTGCTTCGGTCCTGAGATCTGATGGGATTGGATGTCACAGTGGTATGGCTGCAGGCTTTATATTCTTAGGATCCTAGGAACAGGGAGGTAGCCAGACTCTAGAGAGACAACTTTCCTCTACTTGTCTATGTTTTAATTGGGTTGAACTTCATCTCTTCTCTTTAGTGGGCCTGTTTCCTTCCCTCCACCTGTCCCTACTGCCATGCTGTGACTAACCCATGTCATGGCTCATGTTGGAGCTGATATGTCCCCTCCCATGGGCCTCTTCACATGCTGTTCTGCTCCCCACTCCACGAAATTTACTCACTGCCATCCTCCCTGGATGGTTGCCACGGACTCTCAATGTATATTCTCCACGAGTCCCCTGAGTGGGGAGCATGGCTGACAAAGAGGAGATGCTTAGTATGTGTTGTGATTTGGGTCTTACAGGTCCCCCAAAGTCTCACATGTGGAAACTTCAGTCCCCAGCTGGTGGCCCCAATGAAAGATGGTGGGAACTTTAGATAGTGAGCCTCATTGGAGAAAGTTATTGAGTGGGGACCTGCCCTTAATGGGTATCCTGGGCCTCAGGTCTCCTTGTCTCTTTCTCTCTTCTCACTTCCTGGCTGCTGTGAGGTGAGGCACTTTGCTCCCCCATGGGCTTCCTGCGAATGATGCTCAGCCTTTCACAGGCCCAGGGTGATGGGATCTGCTGATCATGGGCCAGTGCCTCCGAAACCATGAGCCAGAAGAAATCTGCCATCCTTCTAAGCTGGTTGCCTCTGGTATTTTGTCACAGTGTCAGAAAGCTGACTCATACGGTACGTATTTGTTGAATGAACGGTGGATGATTGACTTTGGATTCTTTGGCTCTCATGGCGGGAGGTAGTGATGCTGTTATCTTGCTCGGCTCCCTCTCCCACATCCTTTTCAGTCTCTTAAAGATCATGGTCCCCTGACAGCAAAGGGGAGCTCACATGCTCCTGGCAGATCTCCATTCCATGGTGGTTGTTGTTGTTAGGTGCCGTCCATCAAGTCATGTCCGACTCATAGCGACCCTCATAGGGTTGTCAATGGCTGATTGTTTTTTCAGGATTGACTTGGGAGTGGATTGCCACATCCTTCTCCCATCCATTCCACAGTAGAGATACTCACTAAGTATCATCATATCGAATCACATTGTACGTCCTGTGATGTTACCTCCCCATCCTGGTATAACTCCTGGCAGCACTCAGTACAGAAAAGCACAGGCTTCCAGTCCCAAGCAACTCGATGGAAGGAGTGCATCCCAAATGACTTAGAGAGTGGCTCCTCACCCTGGAAAATCAGTGCTCTAAGAGTTATATGTGGCATAGAGTACCATTTCCTAGCCATCATTCAAGAAAGCAAACCTCTTTTATTTCTTCACTTATTTACTTACTTATTCACTTATCTATTTACTTATTTATTTATTTATGCAGTACAGGCAGCCAAACACAAGACCATGTGCATACTTTGCAAGGACTCTACCACTGCGCTGCACACCCAGACCCTTTGTAATTTTTTTTTTTTTTTACCTTGAGACAAGGTCTCATTAAGTTGCACAGGCTGCTTCTGGCCTCAAACTTGAGATCCTCCTGCCTCTGCCTCCTGAGTTACTGGGATTATAGGCATGTGCCACTGTGCCTACTGCAAAACTTCTTTTAACATATAACGCACATGCAGAAATCTGCATGTATTACAAGCATAAAGCTTGATGGATTGGCACAAAGTAGGCATGACAGTGACTAGTACAGATCAAGAAACAAGTAGAATGTAGCCAGTGCTGCCTGCCCACACCAGACAGCCTTCTGCCAGGGATCACCCTTGACTCCACACCACACAGTTCCTGTGGATGGAATCACACAGGAGGTATTCTATTGACGATTTGGTTTTACCATGTGGAAGAATCTACATTAAATTCTGGCAATACTGGGTCCCCAATTCTTCATGATGACAAGTGGCTTATGACATCTACCCTCTTTTCCTAGCTTGATGCCTAACTAACCCCAGGTTGTACCCTGTAAAAGGCTTGTTGGTTGAAGGCTTTGTTCTTAGCTGGTCGTGACATTAGACGGTGATTGAACCATCCATCCCCTGATGAGTTCATATTGAATGGGCTGTTACAACATAGGGCCTGATTGGAGAAAGTGGGTCACTGCATTGGAGCCATGGCTTTGAAGGGTATGTCTTATCATGAGCTCTTCCTCTCTTCTCTCTCCCTCTCCCTCTCCTTCTCTCTCTTTCCCTCTCCCTCTCCCTCACCCTCTCTCTGCTTCCTGGCTGCCATGAGATGAATGGCCTCTGCCACATGTTCCCGTGGACTCTGAAATCATGAGCCAAAATAAATCTTTCCTCTTTTACATTGTTTTTAATCACATCTTTCTCACAGCAATGAAAGACTGATGAACATATCCTATTCATTACCTCTCTGGTGCACCTGGCCTGCTTATTTTAGTATGGCCTCTATGGCCATCTAAGATTTTCCAGTTCTGGTCAAATCATTTTTATCTACATGTTGGCCCTCTGAGAGCTGCATTACTTCCTATGGGAAAGGACTATGGTGGAGCAGAAGGAAGATTCTGCTTCTGTGATAGTCAGACATGGGTCGGAACCCTGATTTGCTGCCAAGTGGAGAGTCTACATTCGTATTGTGCTTGAGGGCAGGGACCCTGGGCAAGACAGCTGGGATCAGGTGGATATGACCTTCAGCAAGTCACTGTCCCTCTTTGAGTTTCAGTTTCCTTTTCTGCGCAGGGGGTCAAAGAATGATCCTAATTTCAAAGAGCTGTTGCGAGGAATATTATTGCTATTGTGGTTATGAAATGCTTAGCATGGTTAGTGTAGGCAGATGAGAAGTATTTGTCAAATAAGTAGATATACACCCTTAAGGACATCGCCTTCTCCATGGAAACTCAGTAGTCTCATCTGTAAAATGGGATTAATAATACTAGCTTCTTGGGTTTGTTGTGAGTATTAAATAATTTATTTTCCTGGGGCAAATGCCAAATAAATATATGTGTTCTTCCCCCCCACCCCCACCAAGCAGTACCATGTATCCCACTTGGCTTTGGTTTCCAGGTTAGAAAGTCAGAGCCACTTAGGATGTCACTGTGCCGTGGGTGTGGCGGTCCTGAGACACTCTCACCGCCTGTCCCCCTTCCAATGCCAGGTTCCCACAGGGGTTGGCCAGCCTCGGCCTTTCTGCCCCTCAGGTTCTCCCCTGCAATATTCACGATGGACATCACCACTGTAGACACACTGTGTTTGTTTAAAGTCAAGGCTGGACATCTTTTCCCCATCAATCTCATCCAGCTTATTTTTTATGCGAACAAAACCTGAAAGTGTCCATTTCTCTAACATTTCCATTTCAGGAGCTATTTCTCAGGCCGTTCAGCGTTTTGACTCCTCAGATCTGTCCTCCAGAGGCATCGTGCTTCCCAGCACGGAACGCCATTCATGCATTCATTCATTCCTTCACCCAGAAGACAGATGTGAAGCACCGTATTATCAGGAGCTAGAAACAGATCCTTCCTGCCTGAGCAGCTGTACTTCCCTTAATTTGCACAACAACAATATTTTAAATGCATGACTAATTATAATGCTGATATCAAGTGTATGCTCTTTGCTGTATGTGGCACTAAGCATTTTACACGTAGCCACTCATTTTTCCAACAGTCCCTCAAATAGGTGCAATCATAGCCTTTGTAAGTGAGGAAGCTCAGGCTGGAGCCTGGTTGGTGAACTGTTGTTGTTGTTAGGTGCCATTGAGTCTGGTCTGACTCATAGCGACTCTCTAGGGTTTTCAATGGCTCATTGTTTCGGGATTGTTTTGGGAGTGGGATGCCATGTCCTTCTCCCATTTTTGGGGTGATGGGGATCAAACTCAGGGCCTCAGAGAGCACAGAGCAGTGTTCAACCGCCTGAGCTAAACCCAGCCCTGGTTGTTGAACTAATTAATGATAACTCTGGTCTTTATAGTCTAATCCAAGATTCTTGCTATTATTGCCAGGGCTTTTCATCTTAATTACAGGGATATTTTTTTACCCAAGGCACAGGACCAAGATTCCTATTTCCTAGCTACCCAGAACTTTATTGGGCTACAATTATGACTTCTGATTTTTTAAAATATAATTATGTTGTTGTTGTTGTTAGGTGCTGTCAAGTCAGATTTGACTCATAGCAACCCTATGTACAGCAGAACGAAATACTCCCCAATTCTGTGCCAGGCACATGATCTTATTAATATTTAAGCCCATTGGTGTAGATACTGTATCAATCTGAAAAATGGTCTTCCTTTTTTCATTGACCTGCCACTCTCCCAAACATGATGTCCTTCTCCAGGGATTGATCTCTCCTGACTACATGTCCAAAATATGAAAGATGCAGTCCAGACATCCTTGCATCCAAGGAGCACTCTGGTTGCACTTCTTCTAGGACAGGTCTATTGGTTCTTTTGGCAGTCCATGGTATATTCAATGATCATCTCCAGTACCATAATTCAAGAGCATCAATTCTTCTCCTGTCTCCCTTGTTCAATGTCCAGCTTTCACAACCATATGATATGATTGAAAATACCATGGCATGAGTCAGGCACAACTTCATCTTCAGTGTGACATCTTTACTTTTCAATACCCTAAAAAGATCTTTTGCTACAGCTTTTCCCAAAGCAATGGGTCTTTTGATTTCTTGACTGCTGCTTCCGCGGCCGTTGACTGTAGAGCCAAGTCAAGTAAAATCACAGACAACCTCTATCTTTTCTCCATTTATTGTGAAGTTGCTCACTGACCCAGTCATAAGGATTTTGATTTGGTTGACAAAAAATAACTAAGGATATAATTCATGTATCATGTAACCCACCCACTTGAAATGAGCTGTTCAGTATTTTACAGTGTATTCACAAGATGTGAAGCCAGCGTAGTAACCTAGGCTTAGAATATTTTTACTTTCCCTAGAAGATACTTCAAGACCAAGAAGGTTTGTTACGGTTTGCATATGAAATGTCCCCCAAGGACTGAAGTGTCCAAGGCTTGCTCCCCAGTGGGTGGCATAGTTTTAGGAGGTGGTAAAAACTTTAGGAGGTGGTGCCTCGCTGGAGGGAGTAGGTCACTGGGGCATGTCCCTGGGAGCTATGCGTTGTCCTGGTCCCTTCTTGTCCCTGTCTCTGCTCCCTGGCTGTGGTGAGGTGAGCTGCCCTCCTCCATCCCATCCCACGCTCCCCACCATAATGCTCTGCCTCACCACAGCCCAGAAACAAGGCAGCCAGCCGACCATGGGCCGAAACTAAAATAAATCCTTCTTCCTTTAAGTTGCTCCTCATGAGTATTTGTCACAGCAACAGAAAACTCACTAACACAGCCATCAATACCCATTCCACACCTACTCTGCCTTTCCTCAATGCTAAGCAAGCAATGATCTCATTTCTGCACCCCTAAGTCTATTCTGAATATTTCATATGAATGGGATCATACAAAATATTGTTTTTTATGATGGACTTCTTTTAGTTGGCCTGATGTGTCCAAGGTCATGCATATAACATGTATTAGCCCTTTGTCTTTTTATATTGCAGAATAATATTCTATTATGTGGACAATCTGGTTTTTATTTACCCACCAATCAGTTGATGGACACTTTGGTTGTTTCTTTCTTTTGACTGTTAGGAGTGATGTGTGTCTTTCTAAGAATTTGCCCATTTCCCGTAAGTTATCTAATTTTCTGGCGTAGTAAGCATTCACAAGAATTTCTTATTATCTATTTTATTTCTGTAGGCTCGGTAGTGATAGCTTCTCTTTCATTTCTGCCTTTCATTATTTGAGTCCCCTCTCTTTTTCCTAGTTGAGCCTAGCTGAAAGGGTTTTATATAAATTGTGTGCAAAGTCTGATAAAATTTTACAGATTTTGTTAATTGTTTTCAGAGAACTAAATGACAGTTTCATTGACACTCTCTGCTGATATTTTACTCTCTGCCATGTACGTACACTCTAATCCTCCTTATTTTCTTCTTTCTGCTTATTTTTAATTTTGTTCTTTTTCTTTTTAAACCTGCTTTTAGAGGTAGGAGGTAAAGTTACTGATTTTAGATCTTTCTTAGTTTTTTCCAACACTGGAGGGCTGAACCCAGGGCCTCATGCATACTTCGCCAGTGCTCTGCCACTAAGCTTTATCCCCTGCCTCTGCCTCCCAAGTCATTGAGATTATAGGAGTGTGTCACCAGGCCTGGCCTGATCTTTCTTAATTTTTAATGCATGTATTTACAACTATAAATTTCCCCAGAGCATATCATCCCATAAGTTTTGGTATGTTGTACTTTCGATTTTATTTACCTAAACATATTTTTAATTTCCCTGTGATTTCTTCTTTGAGCTTTCCATTCTTTAGGGTTATGTTTTAAACTTTTCATGTGTTTGCGGATTCTTCACATTTGCCCCCGGTATGGATTTCTAATGTCTGTCATTGTGTTTGGAAAACATACTTTGCACAATTTCAATCCCTTTTAATTTACTGAGACCATTCTTATGGCCTAGCATATGGTCTCTGCAGGAGAACAGTTTGTAATCTTTTGAGAGGAATATGTCTCTTGTTGTTATTGGCTGGCGTGTTGTTTAGATCCTAAGACCTGCTTGGTATTTGCAGGTCTGTTAGTTGATAGCGTCATTTAGATCTTACATATTTCTGTTGATCTTCTGCCTAATTATTCTACCTACCCAATGAAAGTGGGCTGTTGAAGTTTTCACTATTAATTTTGAATTGCCCATTTCTTCTTTCAGTTGAGGCAGTTTTTGCCTTATGCATTTGGGATTTTTTTTTTTTTTTTCAGTACCTGGGGATGTTGGACCCAGGGCCTCACATGTGCTTTGCAAGTGCCCTACCACTGATCTTCACCCTCAGCTCATTTTTCACTTTTTATTTTGAGACAGAATCTCACCAAGGTTACACAGGCTGCTTCTGGCCTTGCACATGCCATCCTCCTGCCTCCACCTCCTGAGTCACTGGGATGACAGTGATGCACCACCACACTCAGCTTGTTTTGGGAATTTTTTGGGGTGCACATATTTATAATTTCAAAACCTTCCCAGTAGGTTGATCATTTTCTTTGTTGTTGTTAGGTCCTGTTGAGTCAGGTCCGACTCTTAGTGGCCTGATGTACAACAGATAAAACTCTACCCGGCACTGTGCCATGTCTGGCACTATTGTTAGTGCTTCTCTGCTATTTTAGCATTATGAAATACGTCTCTGTCTCTCATGATGAGTTCTCACTTGGAGTCTCTTTTTCATTATATTAGTAGAATCACTCCAGGTCTGTTATGCCTGGTATAGTGTTCCCGTCACTTAACTCTCAACTTGTTTTTTGTCTTTGAATCTGAAGTGTGTCTCCTGTGGACTGCAGGCAGTTATCTGGGATGACAGTCTCCGGCATTTTAGTAGGTTGTGTAATGCATTTACATTAAAAGTTGTTACTGATGTGGTTGGATTTACACCTGCCATTTCATTTTTCGCTTGCTACTTTCCTCCTGTATTATTTGTTTCACTATCCCTTCTTTATTGTCTTACTTTTGATTATTTCCTAGTGTACTGTTTTAGTTCTTCTGATAATTTTTGTTATATTTTAGTTCTCTTCTTTGTAATGCTCTTGAGCTTATAATGTTCATCTTAAATTATCATACTGTATTTCAGATTTGTACCGAGTTAGCTTCAATGACATATAAAATCTTTATGCCTGTGTAAGCTATTATGCTTTTACACCCATACATTACAAATACATTAACACATAATTGTAATTATAACTTTATATATCTGATATCTTTTAAGTGATCTGAGAGGAGAGAGGAGAACAATTACAGACTTAGATTATTGTATTAGGTTTCTGATTTTCTCTTCTTGGTTCTTTTCATTTTTTGTGGTTTTGAGGTACCATCTGATGTTATTTCCTTATTTTAATGCTTTGTTTCTGAGCCGGTGGTACTTGCCTGTAATCCCAGTGACTCGGGAGGCAGAGGCAGGAGGATCGCATGTTTGAGACCAGAGACAGTCTGCATAATTTAGCGAGACCCTGTCTCAAAAAAGTGAAAAACTGGGCTGGGGGTGCAGCTCAGTGGCCCAGCACTTGCAAAGCATGCAAACACAAGGCCCTATGTTCAACCCCTAGTACCAGAAGGAAAAAAATACTTTGTTTCTGCCTGACTCCTTTGTGCTTTATTGTCAAATATATTCCAAAGATTATAAGCCTCAAATACATTATGCCTATATATGGCGTATGTATGTGCATATCCACCCCTGTGTCACCGAACGGCAGACACAGATGGGAATACTTTCTGAGAAATGCATGTTTAGTCGATTTCACCATCGTGTGAACATCAAGAATGAACTAGCTATGGTAGCACTAGGTAATATAACTTTATGGGGTTCCATCATATGTGTGGTTTATTATTGACCAAAGTGTTGTTATGTGGCTCAGAACTATATATTTTATGCAATTGCTTTTTAAATCAAGCAAGGGAAGAAAGGAGGACAAAAATGCAAATATACTTCCAGTAATTACCTACATAATTATCTTTTTGTTTGTTTGTTTATGCATTTATTTTTGAAATACAATCTCACTATGTAGCCCATGCTAGCCTAGATCTCATGATCCTCCTGCCTCAGCCTCCTGAGTGCTGGGATTAGAGGCATGCAAGATCATGATTAGCCAAAATTACCTGTATGTGCATTCTTTGTTTTGTGATGTGACTTTAAATAACTGACTGATATGATATGATTTCAGCCTGAGAGAGTTCATTTAGTTCCCATGTCAGGTCGGTCTCCTAGCAACAAAGTCTCTAAGTTTTTGTTTCCCTGGGAATATCTTTCTCCTTCACTTTTGAAAGGTAGTTTTGCTGGGTATAAGAATCTATTGACAGATGTATGTGTTTAATTTTCATCCTTCTGAATATACTGTTGAACTGCTTTCTGGCATTTACTATTCAGATAATAATCTTCATGTAGTTCCTCTGTGCATGATGAATTCTTTTATTGCTTTTAGAATTTTCTTTGAGTTTCTTTTCCTTTGACTCTCAACGTTTTAACTATGATGTGTTTGATTATATATTTCTTTGCATTTATTCTACTTGGAGGATCATTGAACTTCCTGAATGTGTAGAAAATTTTTTTATGAAGTTGGACAATTGTTAGGTATTGCTTTTTCAAGTACTTTCCTTTCTTTAGTCTCTCTCTTCTCCTTCTGCTCTCATTTTGCATATGGTAGTGTCCTATATTACTCTGAAACTCAATTAATTTTTCCTTATTCTTTTTTCTATCCATTCTTCACAATGCATAATCTCCATTGATCTATATTCAAGCTTGCTGAATTTTCCTCCTTCTCAAATCAATTCCCCTCCCCTCTCTCTTTGCCATGCTGGGGATCAAACCCAAGTTTTTTTACATGCTAGGATGCTAGACAAGCATTCTAATAATGAGCTACAACCCTTGCCCTTAGTTTGCTGAAGCAGAATCTCCTTGGTAGTCAGGAGTGCCCTTGAACTTGTGCTCCTCCTGCCTCATCCTCCCAAGTGTTGGGATTAGAGGTGTGCATCACCATGCCTGGCTCAAACCAATTCTTGAGCCATTTAGTGGATTTTTTATTTCATTTATATTGTTCAACTCTAGAGTTTCTGTGAAGTTCTTTTAAATATTTTTGTTCCTGCTTGGTAAAACATTTTATCATATTTTACATTCTTTCAGGATATTTTCCTTTAGTTCTTGATTGTTGTTGTTATTGTTAGGTACTACAGCACCCTAGAGCAGAGGTGACCATTTCTGCTTCTCCAATACCCAGCTTCAGTTTTTTTTTTTTTTTTTCATTTCTTGCCACACTTACCATAGCTAATGTCATAGAACTCTTGTGTAGCACTATGTCCCTGGTCAAAACTAGTTAAAAGCAAGCTGTTTGTTTCCGGTGACGAAACACAGAGCAGATCTCCCCCTTTTGACTGAGTGGGTGCCTTGCAGAATAACAGCTGCCATTTACCATGTGCCAGATGCAGTTCTAAGTTCTTTTCCATTAATCTTAGCAGCCATGCTAACAGTAAGCACTGTAGCGAGCATTATTTTATAGATAAGGAGCCTGAGACCCCAAGAGGCAAAGTGACTTGTCAAATACATGGCATGGCTTGAGAGAGGCAGAGCTGGGGCTGAACTCCGTCACTCTCTACCGCCCAGCTCCCTGGGTGGGGAAGGCAGGTTGTTTGCTTCCCCAGTCAGCTAGCTCTCCCCTCTTCCATTTGGACAGAACCTCTGTTTTTATTGGGTATCAGCTTTTCCTCATCATGACCTGGCATTAACTTTCAGTAAGCCTGAGCTAACCAAGGTTATTTTATTTTCCTCCTTGTGTCAGGTTTAAGAAAAGATGTATGCATGATTCTGGTGAAATGGGATGAAATGTGAAGGGAAGCACACAGAGGTTTCTGGGAGAGAAGAGACACACGGGGAAAAGTGTAACACCCGGAATCCTGGCAGCCATTTTATGCACTGAGGCAGCCAGCCTGGGGAAGGCTGAGACTGGAAAATTAAAATGCAGGGAAACTTGGGTTCTTCTTACCTCTGGAATGGCCCTGTGATCAGACTTCCTTTTATGTGAGGTAACCAAACTTCTGTGATATAGCTCATCTACTCTTAGCACCTTGAGGGCTTGGATTTAGGTCAGTTGGTAGAGTACTGCTCTGCAGTCTCTGAGGTCCCGAGTTCGATTCCCAGCACTGCAAAAATGGGAGAAGGACGTGGCAACCCACTCCTGAGGCAATCCTGAAACAATCAGCCATTGAAAACCCTGTAAGGGTCGCTATGAGTTGGACATGGCTTAATGACACCTAGCAACAACAACAACTCTTAGCACCTAGAGGTATTCTCACGGACACACTGCTCACAGAGCAAATCTAAAGAAGGATTTGATTTACAGTGGAGAGGAAGAGAAGGGTATGCGCCCCAAGACTGCAGAGAAAAGAGGAAGGGGAAGTTAGTGAGCTTGGCAAGAGGCTGTGGCTGCTGTAAGAAAATCAGTTCTATTCTAAGAGCAGTGAGAAACCTCTGGGGTGGGTTCATGAGGAGGGTGGCATGTTCTAATTTACCACCTTAAACCTTCTCCTGGGCTGGGATTTAGCTCAGTTGGCAGAGCGCTGCTCTGCGGTCTCTGAGGTCCCGAGTTCAATTCCCAGCATCACAAAATGGGAGAAGGATGTGGCAACCCACTCCCAAGGCAATCCCGAAACAGTCAGCCATTGAAAACCCTATGAGGGTCGCTATGAGTTGGACTTGACTTGACAGCACCTAACAACAACAACAACAACAACCACCCTCCTGCCAGGTGGTGGTAAGAGCTGAAGCTGAGATGAACGTTAGCAGGCAATCGCACATTTGCAGATGAGGTTAAGGGAGGCAGGAGGGAGACAGGTGGATGGGTTCCGGGTGTATTTTAGAATTGGGGCCACCAAGGCTTGCTGAGGCCTTAAATGGAGGCGGAACAGCTAGAACCCAGCCGAAGAGAGCAGCCTACCGTTGGAGTACACACAGATGGCCTCGGGGTCCCATCTGCCACTGGTGAGATCAGAGTCCAAGCCAAACCCAATCCCCCTATTTCCGTTCCTTCTTTCTTCACCCCTTACGCTGTTTCAAACACGAGAGACGTAGAAGCGGATATTTGGAGAATGGACACAAGCTTGCATGGGTCAGCCTTCTCCCAGCCGCTCCCCTGGGACCAGGCACAGCTTGGGGGGCAGCAGCTTCTCCCTCAGGGGCCCAGAGTGAGTGCTGGTTCTTGTGCCTCTTATGGCGCATGAGGAGAGAGAGATGGCAACCACGTGCCCCGCTCCCTGCGTATGCCAGAGACCTCGCTGTCAGGACGGCAGCCTGTCACTCATCTCGACAGCAGATCTATTGGGTCATAAATTTGACTGCAACCTAATATGCTCACCATAATAAACATTAATTAGACATGTAGCTCACCATCCCTTTGCTTGTCATAATGCATTTTAAAAGGGCATCCGGGGCTGATTTTGATGGGCTGAGGATCTCCAGGAAATAAATTCAGAGAAGTTTGAACTCAAGCCTTTCTCTTCTCTGGGTCAAATCTTCTGTGGTAAGCACAGAGTATTTTTTGGCTGCAGAGCATTATTTGCTTACCTGTTTGTTTATTCCTTCACTCCCTCATTTAGCCAACGTATTTATATTTCACGTCTACTAACTCCAAACACTCCTCCAGTCCTAGGGATGCGGGGGTAAACACCATGGAGAGGGCCCTGCTCCACGGAGACACATTTTCAGCAGGAAGACAAACATACAGTCAGTAATCAGATCAACAATTCAATTTTATAGAGTGGTCATGTCTGTGGAGAAAGGGAAACAGCGTGAGGATGGAGAGGGCTGTGGCTGGAAAGCGCTTTTAGGTAGGGCAGTCAAGGATGGTCTGTCTGGTAACATGATTGCAAGGGGGAGCCTTGGGACAAAGGGTCAGCATGTGCAAAGCCCGTGGGCGAGGAGGGTAAGCCTGGCATAGCTGTGGAAGATGAGAACCCTGTGTAGCTGTGTAGCCCTGCCGATGAGCTGCCCATACGCAGAAGACAGAGTTGGACTGGAGAAATCGCTCTGGTCTGGACTTCATTCACACAGGTCTTCCTGCGCCTCTTCCATGGGCAGACATGAGGGTGCTTATGCAGCAGGCAAGGCAGGAGCCCGAAAAAAGATCAAGGGCAAGAACATTTCACAGTGTGAAGAAAGAGAAGCCAATAATTCACCACATAGCAATGTCGTGAGAACCAACATTTACTAGTGTTGTTGGCTGCCATGGAGTTGGATCCGACTCACAGCGACCCTGTGTACAATAGAAGGAAACACTCCCCAACACCGGGCCATACCCATGATCTTTTCATGTTTGAGCCCATTGTTGTAGCCACTGTGTTTCTTCTTATTTTCAGTTGTGCCAATCAGCAAGTGGAGGTCCCAGTGGTTTTATTCCATTCCCATCATTAAGATCAACTCTACTTTTCAGAGGCAACTCTTCCCAAGTCATTTCTTGAATGCCTTCCAGCCTGGGGGGCTCATTTTCTGGCACTATATTTGACAGTGCTTCTCTGTTCTTCATAGGGTTTTCAATGGCTAATTGTTTCAAGAGGGGGCTGCCGGGACCTTCTCCCTAGTCTTTCTTAATCTGGAAACTCAGTTGAAACTTGTCCCCCATAGGTGGTCCTGCTGGTATCTGAGATACCGGTGGCATAGCTTTCAGCATCACAGCAACATGCAAGCCCCACTACACAACAAGCTGACAGACACGTGGGGGAACATTTGCCAATAGGAGGGTTAGATCAGAAAGTTCTCCTCTGCCCCCTTGGAGTCCTGCTTGGCCATGTGGCTTGCTATGGCCATAAACTGTGCGTGAGAGGACAAGGTCCCCCTTATGAGCTTGTCTTAGCCTGTTTTGTGCTGCCATAACAGTGTTCTGCAGACTGGATGACGTATACTGAGCAGTAATTTCTGGACTTATAGTGCTAGAGCCCCGGATGTCCAAGAGAGAGGCACCAGCATCTGCCGAGGGCCTGCTGCTGCATCATCCCACAGTGGAAGGGCAAAAAGAACGTGTGAGAGAGTCAGAGATCAAATTTGCCTTTAGTGCTTTCTGTGAGGGCCATTAATCCATTTTAAGGGTAGAGGCCTCATGACCAAAACATCTCCTAAAGCTCTCTCTACCAGCCCTGTTGCAGGGGGGCAGAGTTTCCAACACACGAACTTTGAGGTATGTTCGAACCATACAAGAGCTAGCGTTTGCTGAGCCCCCTGCTACAGTGACCCTGCCACATTCCCTTCTGCCACAGGGACCAGACATGTTCAAGTATGGGCTGGTCTGTGTGTGTGTGCCCTGAGCAGAGACAGGGGGCAGACAAGTAGTGTGGGAGAGTTGCTGAAAGTTCGGAGCATAGCTCTGAGGTCCCTGGGCTGTGCGTTACCGCAGCACAGGCCAGCTTATCCTGACTCACATGGCCAGGACAGGCGCCAGCCCAACAGCACAAAGTGTGGATCAGCCTGAGGTCATCCGGGGAGGCTTCCTGCAGAGTGGCCATCTCTGCAGAGCCTGGAAGTGTGCCTGGGAATTATCCAGCAAAGGGGAGGGAGAAGCAGCGAGGAAGAGGAGCAGCTGGGCTGGTAGTGGGGGCTTCACCCTGAGGGTAATGGGAAACCAGAGAGAGAGGACTTCAGGCAGCAAAGTAGCAAGCAGTGGGATTGGAGTTGCCTCTTCACATCCTGCTCTGGCTGCCACTGGGGTCGAGAGAGAGCAAGAGCAGGCCAGGGAAACCATGTGGGATGTGGCGCCATGATCCCATCCTGGGGAGGAGAAGCCGGGGCGCAGAGCACAGGGCAGAGGGCGGGGCCGTGCTCCCCGAGTCTGGGGCCCTGAGTCAGGGTTCCACTGGCATTTGCTCCCACATCTTCCTTTCCCCAGCCAAAAGGGCTGCCCGCCCTGTATTTATCTGCCCAAAGTGAGTGTTCCTAAATGGCAGCCCTGTGAGGTTTCAGCTCCCCCAGTTCCCGAGCCCGCTGCGATCTGCATCACAGGCAGAGGGTCCAGGCGAGCTGACAACCAGGCTTTGTGTCTTCTTTGCTTATTTATTTGTGTCCTGAGATCTGTCTGATCAGGGACTGGGCTCTGTATAGGCCAGCGTTCAGGGGCCCCAGCTCCCTGGGTTCTGCGTGGAAGGTCAGGAGCCTGGGCGGACTGATCCCAGGTAGGCTGAGTTTTCTAGACTCTGAGCATCTGCTCGGAAGGGACAGATCTTCCCTGTGGCAGCCGAGTCAGCGCGGGTTAACTTCCATTTCCAATTAGCCATGCATTTTCTATAAAGACATAATCCTTTATTAAGTTAATGAGGCATAATAATTATTAATTGCTAATTATTCATAGTCGCTTAGTCAATTTAAAGGAAATGGTACCATTTAGGGCGAGATTTAAAGATATGCAAATATCAAAGAGCTGCCTGCAGACGTCCAGCCAGCCTGTGGCGCAGCAGAAAGCAAGCTGGCTTCCTCGCTGGGAAGAGGGCCATGTCGTTCTGAGTTCCACAGTGTGGACATCAGCACACCATCTGTGTGTCCTGGACCCACGTCCTAACTGCTCCATCTGGGAAATGGGACCTGAACACCCGGGGCAACACTGTGAGGGGTTGATGTGAGATAATGGGAGTTCAGTGTCCCGCACAGTGGCGGTCAGAGTCCAGGAATGGAAATCAGTGATTAGAAATTACTTCTCAATCTAGCTCTGGATGAAGCTCTCAGTTCTAAACTATATATATATATATATATATATATATATATATATATATATATATATTTGTGTTGTTAGGTGCCATCGAGTTGGTATCCGACTCATAGCGAACCTCATAGGGTTTTCAATGGTTGATTGTTTTGGGATTGCCTTGGGAGTGGGTTGCCATGTCCTTCTCCCAGTTTTGCGGTGCTGGGAATTGAACTTGGGACCTCAGAGACTGCAGTGCAGCGCTCTACCAACTGAGCTAAATCCCAGCCCATGTATATATATGTATATATAATCCGTGAGAAGGCCAAAGAGAAGAAAGTGACAGTGTGGAGACAGATGCAGACAGATCCATCCTGCTAAGGCTTGGAGGTGCCCCCCCAAATCTCATGGGTTAGAAATTTAGCCCTCAAGGTGTAGTAGGTTCATGGTTTTGAGAGGTGGGTCCTTTGGGAGGGCAGTGGTTGGGTCAAGAGGGCCTTGTCCTCCTGGATGGCTTGGCTTCTTTAGGGACTAATGGATTAACAGGTTAGAGAGTGGAAGTTGTTGCTTTGTTATAAAAGTGAGCACTTTTTGGCTTGTTTGCTCTGTCTACCATGTGGTGGCCCCTGCTGTGTTATGAGGGAGCAAAAAGACCCTCACTAGATGCCCCAGGATTTGACAGCATAGAGAATCATGAGCTAAATAAACTTCTATCTTTATAAATTATGCTGTCAGTGATATTTAGCTATGTTGTTGTTGTTAGGTGCCGTCGAGTCTGTATCTGACTCATAGTGACCCTACGTACAATAGGTGAAACACTATGGTCAGTGCTTCTCTGCAGTTCATAGGATTTCAATGGCAGATTGATTTTTGGGAGTAGGTTGCCAGGTCCATCTCCTAGTATTTAGCTATAGCAACAGAAAACAGATGAACACACACACACACACACACACACACACACATTGTTGTTAGGTATCATTGAGATGGGTCCAACACACAGGGACTCTACGTCCAATAGAACAAAATAGTCCCTAACTCTGTGCTATGCACATGATCTATTTTATGATTGAGCTCATTGTTGCAGACACTATGGTTTTTTTTTTTTTTCTCATTTTGAGTTCATGCCGCATCAGCAAATGGAAATCCTAGGGGCTCTACTCCATTCCCATCATTGACGTCGACTCTACTTTGAGAAGGCAACTCTTCCCCAGTCGTTTCTTAATTGCCTTCCAGCCTAGGGTCAGGGGGCTCATTTTCTGACACTGTATTTGACAGTGCTTCTCTGCTATTCATAGGGTTGTCAATGGCTAATTTTGGAAGGAGTGGGTTACTGGGTCCTTCTCCCTAGTCTATCTTAGTCTGGAAGCTCAGCTGAAACCTGTCCCCCATGGGTGATCCTGCTGGTATCTGAGGTACCAGTGGCATAGCTTTCAGCATCACAGCAACATGCAAGCCATAGAGCACAACAAGCTGACAGACATGTAGGAGATCATATGTGTGTGTATATATATATATATGTAGATATATGTATATGTGTATGTGTGTATATATGTGTATGTATATGTATATATGTATGTATATATGTATGTATATGTGTGTATATGTATGTATGCATGCATGTATATATGCATGTGTATATATGTATGTATGCATGTATGTATATATGTATGTGTGTGCATATATGTATGTATGCATGTATATATGTATATGTGTGTATACATGTATGTATGTATATATGTGTGTGTATATATGTATGTATGTATATATGTGTGTGTATATATGTATGTATGTATATATGTATGTGTGTATATATGTATGT
>VMDO01019079.1:0-40512 GCA_007922755.1 Pedetes capensis | reverse complement strand
TCTATTTTTGTTTGTTTTTAGTTTTATGCTTGCTTTTCTCTTAAATGTATTTGAATTTCAACACAATTTACATACATTAAAATGTATTTTATATTTTTGATCTGAATGTGGGACTAAGATAATTTCAGAACAAGATTGTTCCTCTGAAATCTTACATAAAATAGTGTTACTGTTGTTGTTAGGTGCCATTGCATCAAGTCCAACTCATAGTGACCCTATATGTACAGCAGATCGAAAGTATGCATGTATTATTTTGAAGAGAAATTCATATATCACTTTGTCTTCAAAAATATTGTTAAGTTTGAAGTCAGTATTTTTCATTCTGACAAATAAAAAGATTAAAAAACAGTTCTATACTATCTTTGAACAAATCTATATAGCACATGAGAAAAATAGATTATAACTGATATTTGTAAATAAAGTATTTATTTTGAGAAGAAATATTAGTTATTAGGATGGTATTCTAAGCTCTACTCAATAATATTACACAGAAAAATACCGGCATGTACATTTTCTCCTTTAATTAGTGGGAAAGGACATAAAAATTCACTTTCATAAGTGAGATTTAGCATTTTAACAATTTCATAAGGCTTGAGCTATGTTTAATCTAAATTATTAATCATAATTTAAAGACAGGAGGATGTTTCTTAGATCTGTGACATTTTTTAAAGTCACATCAGCTAATAACATGAGCAAACATATGTCATTTATAAAGCCATACTTTATCACAATAAATTAAAATAAGACCAACACATTTTAGAACGTCTTGGCTAGTGTTCTGACTTAGAGAAATTACCTCAATTATAATTTTCTGTAAATACCATGTAGGTAGACACAACCTTTCTTTGCCACCCACAGTCATTTGAATGGTTATCTTTAATCAACAGACTAGACATCATTAATACTGGAACATGGAAACATAGGAAATATGACTTAGTTTTTTCAAAAATGTCTGATAACCTGCAATTTGTTGTCACTGTTTATTTTTCACAGGTGAAAATGCCAGAAGCTGATATATCTAGAAAATGATCAAATTATTAAGTGAATAGGATTACAATTAATTAGTATGATTGTCTTATTTCTTAGGTGCATATCATAAACACTGTATTATGAAATGTCAGTAAAGCTTTCTACACATTTTTTATTAGAAATTGGGTTTACTTTGTGTGACTAACATATATACTATACATATTTTCACCTCACATATATGGCTGATGTGTACATATATGCTTCCCTCTGTTTCTAATTTCAAATACTTTAATTTTGCTATTTTAGCCCATGTGGATCTTCATATCAGTTTATTTCAGAAGTCAGAGTGAAAATTATAGATGTGGAGGTACTTTTGGATCCTTTCATGATAAAACATGTACATTTTGAACATATTGGTTTGTTTGTGTGCATGTCTGTATGTTATATCATCAGAAGTTTTTTCTTCATTTTATTTTAATTTTTAGTCTGTGCACTTAAGCTAAAAATCAGCATTCTGTGAATACTGGCAAGCAGCTACAGAGTTTTGGGAATAATAAAGTCTGAATAAGACCTTATAGAGGAAAATTTTATAAAAGTGTCTCTTTCTAAATAGGTAGTAGAAAGTAAAGAAAGGTAGATAAATGGAAAAGTTTTTTAAAATGATTTAGATTTGTTCCTTCCAGTTGAAATGGAGGAAAATAACAAGATTATGAATTAAGTGGCTTACCCTAAGTCCCGGAGAGAAAGAAGATCACATTAAAGTAGAAAGTTTACATTTAATTTTGTAACCTATTCTAGCCAGAAGAAATGTTCACTAAGATATTCTTTATATCATATAGTGGTGTTCACATGTGCTTCTGCAAAGAGGAATAATAGTATTCCATCGTCTCATGTCAGACTCCAAACTATAGGGAGGGGTTTAGGGCAGGTTAGATAGGGATGATTTTGTAAATAGTACACAGTGCATCCGAAGGAGACTAAAAGTATCCAAGATAAAATTAGTAAGGCAGAAATTCGCTCAAGTATTGATCAACACTGCCTAATACCATAGAAATCAATACAACCTTATACCACATCTCTAGAATGTGTATTTGTAGGTGAGTATATAACAGTATTTGTTTCTTTTTTAATTCTAGCAAATAGTCTTTCTTGTAACACTTCCACACCTTAGAGGAGTTTAATCATACCACATAAATAAACAACTAATAAAAATGCCAAGCAAAGTTAAATATAATATAAACATATTTAATCAGTTCCTGAAAGGAAAGAGACACAATAGCTGGAGTAAAAAGTTAAAGTGTGGACTTATTAATATAGAAATGCCAAAGAACAACACTATAGTACAAACTAAGAAAGGACAGGAAGTGTTCTATAATTGGGATAATATTACAACAATTCTTGATTATTCTCACCAAGAAATGGATGAATAGTAATTATATTAAACACAGAATCTTTCTGGGCAAGGTGAATCATGCCTGTAATCCCAGTATTTTGGGAGGGTGAGCCAAGAGGATGGCAAACTCCATGCTGGAGGCAGCCTGTACAATTTAGAAAATCCATGTCTCAAAATAAGAAACAAAAAAATGGGCTAGATGCACCGTCTACCATGCACAATGTTCTAGGTTTAACCCTCTAGTACTGTAATGAATAAATAATCTATAATTATATCTATACATTGCTTTAGACAACTGCACTTCTGATTGCTTAGTATGCTATTTAGAGTTCATTCTATAAGATGAGTTTATTAATCATTCATCGGAGAAATAGATACCAAATGTCTATAATGTTTCAGGAATTGTTTTATGAAGTGTACCTTAGTTAAAAATAAGTTACTTGATCTCAGGGTACATACATTATAGAAGGTAGAAATAGTCAGCAATAGAAACCTCAAGACAATTTTTTGTTAAGAAGCAATAGCTATATAGTAAGGAATCATTTTCAATACAAAATGAAGAGTTGGGTACACTCAATCAGAATGCCTACAATGAAAATAGTGGGGCAATGTACTATACTCTATGGTGAAGTTAGCATAGACTACATTGTGAAGGTGAGCCATAAACAAAGTCTCAAAGGAAGAGTGAAATGTAAGCAACAGATATAAAAAGAATTTGAGGGGAGGGAACAATCAAAGTGAAACTATAAATTTGGAATTGTTTTTACGTGCCATCGAGTCGTGTCTGACTCATAGTGACCCTTGTAGGGTTTTCAATGGCAGATTGCTTCAGGATTGCCTTGGGAGTGTGTTGCCATGTCCTTCTCCCATATAAATTTGGAATATGCCTGCAATATTTGAGGAATGTAGAAAGGCGTTCAGTAGGTCTCGAGTGGCATCAACAAGGAGGAGATTAGTAAATGAGCCACTAATACCTCTTCAACCTCAATTCCTGATGCTAAGTTTCTTAATGCCTTTTTTAGCAGAGTTACTCTATGGCTTGATCATAAAAGTGTCTAGGACTGCTGCTTGCCCACATTAAAAGTGGCACAGGAAAGCTTTGATGAGACCTACTCCACTAGAGCTTCTACTCAAGTCCAGCAACCTCTTCTCCCAAGTAAGAATTTCTACACAACTTCTATTTCCTCATTATTTAAGTTGGGGCTATGACAATTAGACTTGCTATAAAAAGATGCAGTAGTCATGCTTCTCATTTCAAACAAAGCAGTATTTCTAACTAAATAAATTTATCATGTATGTGATTTTATTGAATATATGGCTTGGGTTACCTTAAGTTGGGCACCATGATATCCAAATCACATTTCAAGTGTATTGGTTTCATATTCTGGTAGCTCACTTTTTCCATAACAGTTTTGTCTTCATAATGTAATATTTGATTTAATCCAGTCAATATTTTTAAGTAAGTTTTTCTCTATAAACATAGTATATTTAAAAATATGTTTTTAAAATTCAAAGTACTATAGTTTGTATTTATTTTCTTCACTA
The DNA here is from genome assembly GCA_007922755.1 of Pedetes capensis. Lineage (NCBI taxonomy): Eukaryota > Metazoa > Chordata > Mammalia > Rodentia > Pedetidae > Pedetes > Pedetes capensis. The sequence goes on along the minus strand of VMDO01019079.1, from coordinate 36,605 downwards.
GAGGCCTAATAGTCTCTCTCTGGGAAACTGCTACACATAATGTATTTTTAAAGGTTTCAGAAATTAATCTCCACATGAAAGCTCTAGTTCTTTCATTTCTTTCCCTTTTGCATTTTTTTTTTATTTTGAGAAATATCAGCATACAGACCAGAAAATAGAAAGGACATATTCTGAATTATATCTTCCAAACATCACCTTATGGTTTCCTTGGCATTATTGGCTGCATATTACTGGCAGTGGGATATATTTTGGCAGGGTTGAAGTATAACTTCCTACTTGCTTTTAAATATGAGCCAAATGGGTGAACAGCTGGGCGCTCCTAGCCTTGGAGAAGTCTGCTCACAAGAGATCAAGTCACTGGCATAGTTATAGCATAATCTTAGTAGCTAGCTCCTTGACTTTTGCTCCCTTACATGGAGGGGAAAAAAAAATCCTAAAAATAAATGGAAGCTAACATTTTTCACAATTTTATAAATCTGTTTAGTTTATATCTCTTTGTAAATCCTAAGCTTTCCACAAAAAGAAGTTAAAATACCTAAATAATGTATACATCTTGAGCTGAGATTTCAGCCTATGTATTTGACTGCTTTTTGTGTTCTATTATGGTTTGCATGGGATTAAGGTATTGAGAATAAAATGAAAGTAAGGAAGACATTTTTTATTGCTATTAGGTAAGAGAAAGGAGAGCCGTGGTTTATCTCAGTTGGTAGAGTGCTGCTTTGTACTCTCTGGAGTTGTGGATTCAATTCCCAGCACCGCAAAAATGGGAGCAGGACCTGCCAATCCACTCCAAAAATAATCCCCAAACAATCTACCAGTGAAAACCCTATGAGCAGCACAGAAGCACTGACATAGTGCTGGGTGTGGCACAGCGTCAAGGAGTGTTTCGTTCTGTTGTACATAAGTGAGCTATGAGTTGGACCCAACTCCAAGACATCTAACACACAACAACAACAACAACAAGGGAGAGTACTGCAAATCATCCACTAGGCATTTGTTGTTTTGCCATTTGAATGAATGTGTGTGGGTGCATATCCATACACAAAATATATATCAACATACATACATAATACAGAACAGATTATTGAAATTTCAAAGGTCAGTTATGATTCTATTTCTATTTTCTTTTATGAATTGTTTCTATTTTCACACTTAGTATTCAGTTTTGGACAAGAAATATTTATAGTAGTTTCCCTCGTTAATTTTATTACAACTTTATTTGTATAAGTACTTGTATTAGTGAGCTATTATTTCTGTAAGCAGAAAAACCAAACAAACAACAATAAAAAAATAACTTATGGAGGAAAGAGAGTTATTGAAGGCTCACTGTTAGAAGATCATCCCACAATGGTGGCAGGGCAAACACGGCAGCAGAAAGAGACAGAGCTCAATGCACACATGACTTCACATCTTTGTGAACAGGAAACAAAGAGAGCAGGAAACTACAGGCCAGGAATTAAAAACCTCCAAGACCACGCAGTGATTGATTCACTTCCACCAAGCAAGTCTTGCTTCCCAATGTTATACAAACTCTCAGGCTATCACCATCAGCTGGAGAGCAAATGCCATGAACTTTGTGGCACATTTTAGATCCAAACCTTAACCCTTTACTCATGGTACTGAAAGGTCATGGTCATCTCATAAAGCAATATTAATTTAGTCCAATTTCAACAGTCCCCAATGTTTTAACAGTCTCCACTGTGTTCAAAAGTCTAAGTCCAAAGTCCCCATTGAGACTCAAGGCAAAGTTTTCTGTGGGCCCTTGCATTACAAACAAAAAAGGTCATGTACATTCAACATAATGACACAAAAGGGAGGAATGGGAATGCAAATGGAGCAATCCATCTGCAGCAAGAATGACATCCTGCTGGACAAATAATATCTGAGGTTCAACTTTGGAATCTGTCACATGCACCTCATCTGGCATTTGACGTCTGATGTCATTTAGGCTCAAACAGATGACACAGGGTCTTACATATCTCAACCCCCATGGCCCTGGCTTTTGCAGCTCTCCTTGTCTGGTGGTAATTTTGCTGGCAGCTATGCCTGACAGATGTTTCACAGAGCTGGCCTCTCCAACATCCATGAGTCTCCATTGCTGCTTAGGTTCCACCCACACATCTGGGGCTCTCTGTAGAGAATTCTTTCTGGCATGTGATGCCTGACCTCACAGATGATTTTCTGGAAACTTGATGGCAGCCTCCATAATCCCTTAACTCTAACATTCTTCACCCCTACAAAACTAGCACCATGTGGCCATTGCCAAGGGTTGCTTCTAGCTCAAGAGCTACTTCCACCCTTTCAAATCACAGCTACAGCAATGTCTTGTGTGCCAAGGCTGAAAAAGAACCATTTTTCTTGGTGACTTCTTTTCAGGAGTGTGTCCAGGAAATAACTTTTCATACACTTCTATTCACCTGGGGTTTTAGTTTCACATTCTGGGGTCTTAGATGGGAATTCTGAAGGACACTTTCTGTGGTCCCAAGCCATCTTTATTGTCCCAGCACAAAGTGAAAGGCTTTCCTTTACCTCAGCTTATTTTCTTGCCTGTAATTTTTTAAAAAGCCTTCATCAATCATGGCTTTTTGTCTCTTTGAACTGAAAATATTATACATCTTCCTGGTATAATTATTTTTCTATATTTTCTAATTATATGTCTGGCTGAACACAGCAACTAACAAACAACATACAGCCTAAACATTAGGCCTTTTTGATATTCCTTCTGCCAAGTTAATTAGCGCATTACTCTGTGTGTGTGTGTGTGTGTGTGTGTGTGTGTGTGTGTGTGTCGTACTTGAAGTTTGAATGAAAGGCCTTGCACAAACTTTGTTAGTGCTCTACCACTGGCCTGCATCTCAGCCCATTTTTAAACTTTTTATCTTGAGACAAGGTCTCACAATGTTATGTAGTCTGTCTCTGGCCTCAAACCTGCAATCCTCCTACCTCCACCTCCTGACTTGATGAGATTAATGGCATGATCCACCATGCCTGGCCACACATTACTTTTAAATTCAGCCCCACTCAAGTCTTTAGGACAAGGTAAGAATATACACAAGATTATGTCAGAGTATAACATAAATGGTTTGTACTCCAGTGCCAAAGAGAGTTCTCATATTTCTTTGAAAGCCTGGGATCGCGTTCTGCATTTCTATTGGCAGTAGCATACTGGTCTTCCTTACTCTCAGTAGGCATACCTCAAGCTCTCCAGGGTTTTTCTTGCCTACATCTCCAAACTCGTCAAGACTCTTCCCAGAAACAAATTGTGAAGGCCTAAGTACCACATGGCCAGGTTTCTGAAGAGCAGCAACTGCACTCTCTTGGCACCATTGTATAAGTTAATCTAATATATTGCTGATAAGACATAATTATATATTTTTTCAATTGGTTCTGTTCCTTCAGAGAACCCTGACTGATACTATGCCTTTTCTTGTTTAGTATTTGTTGCTTTAAGCTTCTTTACTATAGTTTCCAAAAATCATTTCCTTCTTGCTTGTGTATTTCTTGGAATTCATGTAAATATTACATATATTGATTATGGAGTATATGTAAATGTGTTGAAGATGGCTTGAAGGATTTTAGAAAGTGAAAATGTGTCATATTTTTTCCCATTACCTTTCAACTTGTCTGTTGCATTATAATATAACCTACAGCATGCTTATCTCCCACATCAAATTGCTAAAATATCAACTCTACATAATAAGCCTATGTAAGGAGAACTGGGTAGGACTTTTTCTGGGCAAAAAATTTATTATCTTCTATATTTGAATTCACTTTAGGAAAATAAGTAGGTGTGAGAATGATAGTAAGCACTTAGTGACAACATATAGGCAATATATGAGATCCTGGATGTCTCACAGAACCTGGGATGGGGTGAGTGATGGCTGTAAGTTGATCTCTAAGATAAGCGGTAATTTATGTTACAATCTCTATGTCTGGTTAACCTAACCACTCTCATTGGCATAGACCTAAATTTATTATTTTAAATCAGCTTTTCGAGGCATATCATCAACATTTTTATATAAAGTACTTTTAGTCTTTGAATATTCTAAAATAACTGTCTATTTCCTTTAAATTTCAATAGTGAGCCAGATGTGGTGTACATTGGTAAATGCAGAGACTTTGGAGGCTGAGACAGGAAGATTGGAAGGTTGAGGCCAGAAGTATCCTGCATAAATTACCAAGGATCTGTCTCAAAATAAAAACAAAATGGACTGGGATGCAGTCCTATTGTAGAGAGCCCTGGAGTCAATCTCCTCGTAGCACAAAAATTAATTAATAACCAAATATATTAATTAATTAAATAACATTTAAAATACTTTAATAATGAATTGAAAAGTGAAAACTTCTTGTGTCAAAAACTTCTGCACTGAAACACTTTTGCATTTATTTCATTTTCTGCTAACAGGTTAGTGTCAAACAAGTGATTGGTAGTAACCTGCTTGTATTGCATTAATGTGTAGATTTTCAAAAACGCACTGATAATTAAGAATAATATAGAAATATCTGTGTAAGGAGCTTAGAAATTCTCTCTATAAAAATTCAGCAATAAAAGGGGAGAAAAAAGTAAAATCTACCCAATTAAAGTCTCTAGAAATTGACTTGAGAGAACACAAGTGAAAATTAATGTGTTTAATCTGGGTTCTATGGTGCACACCTGTAATCAGAGTGAACTGGGAGGCTGAAGTAGAAGGATTGCAAGTCTGAGGCCAAAGGCAACCTGTATAATTTACTCAGAGCTTGCCTGAGAATAAAAATATTTCAACGGGACTGAAAGTGTGGCTTAGTGATAGAGTCCTTTTTTAGCATGTGCTAGGCCCTAGGTTTAAACCCACGGTACTGCAAGAAAAAAAAAATTGTTCAAGAAAATTTCCTGATTCTCAATCAAAACAAAGAGATGTTATAAGATTTAGCTAGGGATTGTTCAATCTATCTCTATCTATTACTTGGGGAAATTATATCTGGCAAAAGAAAGAGTAAGAAGTCCCAGAGACAGAACAAAAACAGAAGAAAAATAGAACAATAACAACAACAACAACAACAAAAAGAATAAGGAATGGGAACTTAGAGAACTATTTAAACCATTCACTCACAAATAAGAGTGAAAGAGTGAACCAGAAGGAAAGAAAGAACAAAATAGTTCAAGAGGTAATTACCAAAACTTTATCAAAATTTATTAAATTTGATTCATAAGTACTTATGAACCTACATATCTAATAAGTTCAACACACTCCAAGTGAATAAAAAAACATATTGTCACTGAGACACACATGGTCAACGAACTGAGGTAAAATGTGAAAAAAAATCTTTAAAGTAGTAAGAGGAAGATGATTCTTTACATACGATGAACGTGAAAAGACTAAGAGTTGATTTCACATCAGTAATAATAAAGCCCAAAAGGTAGTGGATGTTGTACTCAAAATGCTACAAGTGAAACAATAACCTTGCTTACAATTTATTTATTTATTTATTTATTTATTTATTTATTTATTTATTTAAATTTTTGAGTCAAGGTCTTCTTATGTTAAGGCTGCCTTTGCCCTGGAACACTCAATCCTCCTTCCTCTGCCTCCTGAGTCTCTGGGATTACTGACTTGTCCCACCCTGCCCTTCATAAAATATATCTTTAAAACGAAAAGAAAAAGTAAAATACAAGATGCCAACCAAAAATTTTTTTTTTTTTTTTTTTTTACAGTACTGGGAGTTGAACCCAGGGCCTTGCACATACATGCTTTGCAAATGCTGGACCACTGAGCTGCGTCCACCAGCCCTTTTTTTCTTTTTCTTTTTTTTTACTTTTAGAGACAGGGTCTCCCTAAGCTATGCAGACTGCCTCTGATCTCAAATTTATGATCCTCCTGCCTCCTGCTCCCAAGCCACTGGGGTTATAGGTGTGTGCCACCGTGCCTGGCCCCAATGAAAAATCTTACACCTGGGAAAACTATCCTTTAAAAGTGAAGGCGATTGTAAGTCCATCAGAAACAAACAAACAAGAAATTGAAAGAATTCATTAATATCAGATTAAAATAAAATGGTATGTATGTTCAAGGAGGAAAACAGATGTGATTCAAATCCACATGATGAAATAAATGACTTTTTAAATTAATTAGGTGATTATAAATTACAACCTAATTATATATTGTTGTTAGGTGCCATCTAGTCATGTGTGACTCATAGTGACCCTTTTAGGGTTTTCAATGGCTGATTGTTTCAGGATTACCTTGTGAGTGCATTGGCATGCCCTTCTCCCATTTTTTGAGGTGCTGGGAATTGAACTCAGGAACTCAGAGAATGCAGAGAGGTGCTCTACCAACTGAGCTAAATCCCAGCCCAATTATATATAGTCTCCCTTATTTGCTTAAGTGAATTTCAAGAAGTAGATAAAATAATTATGAAGTTGAGTTATTGAACTTATATGTACTCATGAAAATAGGCCAAAGAAAGAGTGAAATAATAAAGCCATAATAAAGAAATGATACCAGGTTATAACCTAAATCCTACAAAACAAATGAATAATCTAAGATTGATACCAAAATGTACATTACTATGCTACATTATATGAGTGTATTCTGCCTTTCCTTTATGCTTTTAGCTTTTTAGAAATATATGCTATTACATAAAGGATTGACCTTAACATTCTAATCTTTGACTTATAAGTCAAATATATATATATGTACAAATATATACATATATACACAAATATATACATATATACATATATATACACATATACATATACACATATACATATATATACAAAAAATACATAATACAAATATATTATTTTGTATATAAAATAATATATACAAAAGAAGGAAAAGCGGATACAGACATATCACTAATAAATATATGCATTTTGCCATAAATATATTAACATGAACTTCAAGTACACTCAAATAGGATGTATAATGTCATTTCTAGGATAACTATGGTGAAAAAACACATAAAATATACACTTCAAATTTATAGTCATACATGCGCACTTGGTTATAAAAAAAAGGCAGTTAAGGAAGATTGAGAAAAAAGCTGAGGTTGATCTATAGGAAATAAATATCTAAATGGAAGATGTAAAATCAACCATACTAATGATAACATAAAGTAAGAGCAATGATCTTAAGATAAAAACTCCTCAGAGTTATGTTAAGAAGCCAAGAGTAGAAGACAAAACTAAAAAAAAAAAAAAAAAAAAAAAAAAAAAAAAAAAAAAAAAAAAAAAAAAAAAAAAAAAAAAAAAAAAAGGAAAACAAACACTGGCAATAGAATTAATAAATATTATAAGAGAAATCAATGAAATAAAAACATTAAAATTTAAAAAAAATAATGAAATCAGGATTTGGATTTATTTTCACAACTAAACTAACCCACAACTCACATATATTAAACAGATTGACCAGGGGGAAAAAAACCCAGAAATCTCAGTGGTTTACACATTGCACTTTTCATTTCTAAGAAATGAATTCTCAGCCACCATTATTATTTTCTATTTCTATGCCAATAATGTAACTATTTTATCTTGCTTACTACTTTGCCCTTATTTTAAATATTTGATCTATACTATATGTGTTTGCACCTGCATGGATATACACTGTAATGTCTTTGTCATATGTTTGTAGCGTAGTTACTGAAATTTTGGAAGGAATCTCAGATCATAAAACTCTGATAAAATATTTTAGGTTCACTAGTTACTCTCCAATTCCCATGTTGCAGCCTTTGAAATGTTTTCCTTCCTTAAAAGTTTTCTCTTTCATTCCATTTTTCAAACTATTTCTAAAATATAAATATGATTTCCCTAATTCATGCTCATTATGTTTGAAAACTAAATTGCTTAACACAATCTTGCACAAACTGGTATCTCCTACCTTTCCTGTACCAGTATTTTAGCAGCTTCAGTACTTTAATCATATAGGATTTTCTTCAACTTTTCAAAGAAATGTTTTTCTCCTCTTTTACCCTGATATATTTCATTTTTCACTCTTAATAAGTAAAGATGCTGAAGTAAATCTACATTCCTTATATGATACACAACATATACATAAACATACTTTAGAGATGAGCCCATAAAACAAAAAGTAAAATAACTTGAACATAAATAGAATTTCTTTTCAAATTTAACACAGTTAAATATGCACTGATTGACAACAATGATAAAAATTTTCATAATGCTCTTTGAATCAGGTCTTGATGGTTTCATGTTCATATTTTAAAACTGAAAATATTTAATGTGATTTCATATTTTCCTTGGGGCATTTTCTGTTGGTTTATCTGTTCATGTTAAAAAGGGCATTGGAGGCTCGCCCAGCCACTCAGAAGATGGAGTCAGGGGAATTGAGAGTTCGAGGCCAGAGACAACCTGTGTACATTAGGGAGACTCTGAATCTAAATAAAAAATGGGCTGAGGATGCAGCCCAGAAATAGAGCACTTGCAAAGCATTTATGAGGCATTAGGTTCAATCCACAAATGTCATATGGAAAAAAGTGCATTTGACGAAAAACTGTTGCCACAGTGTACATTCAGAAAGACTTCAACCACATGTCTTTATTTTACCCACGTCATCTTTTGTATGGTAATATATAAGATAAAGCTAAATGAAAGATTAAATAAAAGAATAAAAGAATAAATATTGAGATTCTATTGTTTCTATTTTGGAATTTTATTAACATGTACAACAAACAGAGTTAATACTTTTCAGTTCTCAAATCCAATTGTAGCTAAGAAACTGAATATACTGACCCATTCTTATGTATTTCTAGATAAAACAATTTTCATGGAGAATATTTGAATATTTACTGTATCTTTTAAAGAATCTGTTAAGCTTCACATATTCTAAAGCATGTTCAGTGCCTCACATCGAGGATATTTTTTAAAGAACAACAAGGTTAATGAAAAGTTTTTCATTTGTTCAAATGTCACATCTGAGTGCAAATAGGATCTAAAATTATGGAAATAATTTACTGAAAACCTTTAGCAGGAGGTACTTTCAAGTAAAGAAGGATGATCAGAATGGAGCTTCAGGCACAAACATGAAATCCTCTCAGCATCTTTTATCCATCATTATTTTCAATTCAAAGAAAACCTATCATCCCTGAATCATAACCAATCATCCAATCTCCTCTTGGTTTCTGAAGAGAAGGGATGAAATAAAGCATCATTTTCAAAGTTAAGCATGGTTCAAAAAAGCATTTCCCATAGAAATATAAAGCAAATCACGTAGGAATTTTGACCAGGACTGTTTATGAAAGAAGCTTAAGTTCTGATCCAAATTTTTATACTAAATGTCAAACTAAAAGTGAGTCATGCTGAGTGCTGTGGTGCACACCTGTCATCCAGGCAACTCAGGAGGCAAAGGCAGGAGCATCGCTGGTTCAAGACTAGAGGTAGTTGTTGTACTTTAGTGAGACCCTGTTCTCAAAATGAACTATGAAAAAGGGAATGGGGGTAGAGCTCAGTGGTGATGCACCCTGGGTAACTCTCATTCTCTCTCTTGATCAAAATAATTTCTTCTCAATCTTTATCTAAACATCTTCATAAATACTACCTAAGATTTAGCACATTTTAAAATCCTTGATATAATTCTTTGTCAGCCCTTGTGAGACTCCCTTGTCTCTTAATTCCTATAGCACATTATTTCATGTTGCAAATTAATTACCTTTGACTTTAAGACTTTTTTATTGTTTTATGTTTTTAGTCTGTTATCTCCAATGAGCCAGAAGGAATGTTAAGAAAAAGAATATTGCCTTGAATTCCTTCTCAAATTCTGATGCTGTGTATCAGAACTAAGTAAGTGCCAGGCTAGTTGATGATATTCAGAGTAACTTGAAAACACTTTTGTGGATAACATCTGAAAAAAATCTTGATCAAATCAAAACTATACCATTTTATATTCATTAAAGTCCTCTGTGCTTTTTTCATTTATTTAATTCCTTTATTCTTCTTACCTTCATTTTGCCTGTGACTCAAGCATTCAATTTGAACTAATATATATCAACTTATTTGATCAGGATCATTCAAGGTGAGCAATTTGTTGAAAATTTGATTCATTTATTTTATACTGGGTAAATATGTCAATAAAATATTAACATATCCTTCTACAATGCAAATGTCAGTAAGTGATACAAAATAGGTAATGAAATTAGTAACTTCTAATCATCATAGGAAAAGAATATGTTTACTTTTTGCTATTTTTGTGAGGGTACTGGGGGTTAAATCCAGGGCCTCACATTTGCATGCTTTGCAAGTGCTGGACCACTGGGCTGCATCTCCAGTCATTTTCTTTTTTTTTTTTTTTTTACTTTTTTGAGACAGGGTCTCGCTAAATTACATAGACTACCTCTGGTCTCGAATTTGTAATCCTCCTGCCTCCACCTCCTGAGCCACTGGGGTTACAGGTGTGCTCCACCGCACCGGGCTTACTTTTGGCTATTGTTTTCACACAAAAGATGTCCTGTTTTAAAATATAAGGGCTATCAGGGTGAATTTGTTATGAAATAATCAACTTTTCTTTGTTATAATATTACTCTGGACCAATGTGAATTTAGATCAGAGAAAGATGATTTGACATTGGGTGAGTAGAAATTTGACTTAACATATGATGTCTGTTAAGGTCAATAAAATATTGCATTTCATTCACAGTCCTATTTTATTTGGAATAACTCTAGGGCTATGTGACCACAGAATTGCAAATCATCGTGTATCTTTTATATGAAATTTTAGTTTTCTTCACCTTTATTTTAATGTATATTGTGAATTAGTTTCATTGTATCTGACAACTACCCCCACCCCACACACATATAACTTCACAGTCTCCATTTAATTTCAGACAAATATTTCTATATCTGTTACTTACAGGGGGTTAAAGGAGCATGGTAAAAATATTTAAATTTGAGTGGGTGCAAATGAAATTGATTTCTTGGTTCTAGAAGCTTTATTTGTTTTGTTTTTCCTTTTTTAAAATAATAGATTTAACCCTATGTAATGTATCCAATGTCTGATAATGTGTTTTTTTTTAATTTTTTTATTTTTATTTTTTATTTTTATTTTTGGAAATAGTGCTTAGGTTGTATTTCCTAGATTACTCTAGTGGTATTTAGTGTGCTATAATAATAACACTAATTAAGGTGGATATGCTGTCTTTACATTTAACTTGCAACGGTATCAGTGATACATACATAAACTGATGTTGTATTCTGCTTATGATTTGGCAATTGCAAATAAATGTATAAATTTATCAGTCTATTTTTTTTTACAAATTAAGCTGCTTAAAAATCTTTCGCCAAGGTGAAATTGCATTTAATCTCATATATTTTATAAACTGTTTGTAACAGATAACACATTGAACATGCATAAGGAGGTGTACATGAAACATAGAAGGAGTCTAAAAGCATAAAGCATATTTTCATAGCAAAGACAATGCTGATAGAATTGAGAAAAAGCATAAGATACATTAATGCATGGAGGACAAAATAAAGGAGACCTAGGAAAAGAATATGTTTTTTAAAGGATTAAACTCTCTAAAGGTATTTTACGACAATTTTAAATGTTTTTGGTAGATAAAATAGTGCAGTGTAATTAATCTTTAAAGAAATAATAAAATGATTTAAACACTTTTCAACAAACTGATAAAGTTGATAAATCTTTTTATTATTATTGTAGCTTTTAATGCTGTGTATATGCCAAATATTAAGCTTTGTGCTTTGAATAAATTATGTAGCTAAATACTTATGTCAGCCCTGGCTACTAGGTCATATCCCCATTTTTACTACGCAGATGAACATATGGGCACTTAGAATTCACAGAAAATTTATGTTAATTATATTGTAGCAAATGCTGTAAGAGGAATGCAAATGAACCATGACAGATTTCAAAGTTCATACTCTTAGCTACTTTACCAATGTGAACCTTTTTAAAAGAGTAGTTCTGACAAGGAATTTAGAGAGAAAATTTTGAATAATAAATTTCAAAGGGGAAAATGTAAAGCCTTTAATTAACTCTCACCTAATATCAAAAGTGAGGAAAAACAATGTAAATCTTCTTCTGAGAGCTGGATATTGGGAAGCTGAGGCAGAAGCAAAACAATTTTGAAGCCACTATAGGCTACATAGCTGGATCCTGTCTTTAACTAATTAATTAATTAGTTAATTCTTCTGGGGAACATGGACTATCTTCAGCCTATTGATCCTTCCTAAGTCCCACGTTCCATACTGGCTGTTAAATTGTTATCATGCATAAACACACTCAGCCCTGTGTTAGGCCCCCAAGGAGTTTATAAAGTGGGAGATCTAGGGGCTGCTTCCTGGAAAAGGATACATATTCACCGAAAAGGTGCCATACCTCTTGGTAAAACATCACAAAAATATCCAGCTTCGCAGCTGCAGAAAACCTATAGGAATATCTGAAAAAAAAAAAAAAAGAAAGATGTGACTTTTATTGTTTTATTTTGAGAGTTATTTTTAAGTACAACGTGATGTCCTGAAACCCTTCTCTAACTAAGGCAAAATTGTAGCTAGAAAGCTACGGTCATTTTAATCTTGCTTAAGACTAGTCTTCAAGAAAATTTTGAATGTCTCTTTCTACATCTTAGTTCTTTTCTTCCAAATGAAGCTGTGATTGCAGAAAAAAGAAAAAGGCACACTGAATACAGGAGTAGAATTTGTATTTGTGTCTTGCTCACTCCTGTCAAGGACTAATCTTATGTTTTTGATCACATTTTCTAGGTTAAGTTTCCTGGGAAACAGATTTTGAATCAGAAATTTGTATTTGGGCTTTTTTTTTTTTTTGGAAAGGGATTTGAGGATCAACACTGGAGAGGAATAAGGAGAGGAGAGATACGCAGAGGAAAAAATCGAATGTAAGGTGGTCTGACCCTCCAAAACTTAGACATGAGAGGTAGGCCTTGGAATCTCTGACAGCACCAAGCCTTGGATGCAAGACTTGGGTGCAAAGAGAAAGAAGTAGTCTAGCCCTTAACTGGTATCCTCAACTTAATTGACAGATATCAGTGCGCAGGGTAATTTGTGACCAGGAAAAAAAACTTTAATTATTTAAGATATTAGTTTTTAATATTTAATTATGTTGTTAAAGAAACTAAAGCACCTTTTTCAAAAGTTACTAGTATAACATCTGTGTAACAGTACCTATCAAAAAATTAAGAATTTTTTAAGGTACTTAAAAATCCTAATTAGTTTTAAAAAGTACAATAAAATCAAACTAAAAGTAGCATAATAAAAATTCTCTCATTTTATAACATAAAGATCCTAAAAATTATAAAATGAACAATTTTCATGAGATTGATTGTATGGAACATGATATGGAATTGTACATGGTATTGTGGGGTCATATGAGACCCTATCAGGCATATACCTGGGTTTTTGTTGTTGTTGTTAGGTGCTGTCAAGTCGGTATCCGACTCATAGCAACCCTCTGTACAACAGGGGAAACACTATTGTCAGTGCTTCTCTGCTGCTCATAAGGTTTTCAATGGCAGATTGATTTTTGGGAGGGGGTTGCCAGGTCCTTCCCCCAACCCTACAGCACCTGAGTTCCCAGGCGGTCTCCCATCCAAGTATTGACCAGGCCTGACCCTGCTTAGCTTCCAAGATCTGAGGGGATTGGATGCCACAGCTCAGTGCTGTGGTACATTCCCATAGCCTCACTGCTTAGGAGGCTGAAGAAAGAGGAAGCCAAGTTCAAAGCCACCCTGGGCAACCTAGTAGGAATCCATCTCAAAACAAAGGAAAGCAAAAGGAACCAGCGAACCAACCAACCAAACAAAACAACTACTTTTGTGTTATTCAGGTTGAGATATGTTGAAGTCATTTACAATGCACATGACTACACAGGGAACATCAAAAATCAAATCTCTGTGTTTGCACCAACATAGGTATTGCCAAATAATGAAAGAGTGCAAATTATTTGTAATCATAAGTCCCTTGATGGCACCTGCAGTTTTAATTTCCCTAAGGAGAATTCTTCCAAGTTCTGCTACAGTTCAGGTAGTACAGAGTGTAAGAAGTGCCCAGAGGCAAGGGGTGGAAGAGGTGAACTGAATATTAAGATGTCCACAGGATTCAGCTTCACTGCTTATCGGCCTCTCTTACAAGAGAAGTGGAAAACAGCAGTTGCTAAGACTCAGTAGTTCAACTGAGGAATTAGCCCTATTCTGGTGTGCAGTAAATTACTTTCTGGAATTTGGGTAGATAAGCTAATAAATGAATGTCTTAGAGTACCTACTTTGCTACTGGTCCTAGAAATGTTTCACATCTTTGATTTATATTCTCAGCACTGCCTCTGAAATCAGCTTTATTTTAAATGCAAAAATATCAATACATCTTGTTTGTGATCAGTTCCAGACCAAAGGGAGTTTTGTTCACTTGTTGTTTTTTTTTTCTGTATTGTCCACACATCTCAATGAAGACACACAAATGTAAATATTCATGATTTTGTTTTCAGGAATGGATACTTTTATCTTTTTTATTGACACTACAACAATCTCTCACAGATTAAATAATATTCATGGCACAAGTGAAGTTACAAAGCCACCAGTAATTTTCATTCCCATTACTGCATGTTAGATTATTCCATTGTGAGCCAGACCCTCAAACTCACCTGTAATCTTAAGTGAGTCTGGAGGCTGAACCAGGAGTCAGCCTGTGCAACTTAGCAAGACTCTGTTGCAAGATAAAAAATGGAAAAAGAGGGAGGAGTGTGGCTCAATGGTAGAGCACTTGACTAGTATGCATGGTACCCTAGATTCAACTGCTGGTACTGATTTCAAAAAAAAAGAAAGAAAGAAAGAAAGAAAGAAAGAAAGAAAGAAAGAAAGAAAGAAAGAAAGAAAGAAGAGAATATTCCACCATAAATGTATAGCAAATGCATGAACCCTACATCTCTAATGTCACATTCATTTCTTGGAACTGAAGTGCACCTATAATATCCATACCAGTAGTTACAAGCAGAACACATTGAACATAATAGATGTATAATAAATGTGAAAGTGATATCATTAGATTAAAAATGTCAAGAGAAAATAAGATGTATCATCCATTAAGTTGGCTGTACAAAATGCCAACTTCTCCTATCCCATAAATGGAGGGCAATAATTAGCTCTACCTATCTATTAATAGGTCTGCAGCAATAGCACCCTGGCATCCAATCCCACCTGATCTAGAAAGCTAAGCACAGTGAGCCTGGTTGGTCCTTGGATGGAAAACCATCTGGGAACATCAGGTGCTGAAGGATAGGGAGAAGGACCTGGCAATCCACTCATGAAACAATCCACCATTGAAAACCCTATGAATAGCAGAGAAACAATGACAATAGTGCTGGGCATGGCATATTGTCAGGGAGTATTTCATTCTGCTGTACACAGGGTTATTATGAGTCTGACTCAATTGGACAGCACCTAACAACATCCATTAATGGACAATAATTAAGTATTTTACAATTTGTAAATGCTTTCAGTTTTTGAATGGATAATTAAAGAGCATTGTGTTTCCCTCTTCTCTCTCTCTCTCTCTCTCATATATATACATTATATATATAAATTATATATATATTATATATTATATATTATATATATATTATATTATATATACATATATATATAAAATGTATATATGAGAACTCGGAAGGTTTAGGATGCTCATAGTTGCTACTAGGGATTTGTTAGGCCCACACGAATGGTCACTGCTACAATTCTTCATTTAATTCTTTTGAGGGAAGTGTTCATGACAGTTTAGGGTTTTGTTAAACAGTACATCAATTCTAAAGGTTGGCATTTCCGTGACGTGGAAACAGTAACTTCTGAGAAACAGAGTCATGAGCAATAGCATCCTGAAATTGTCACCATACCAGTGGATCAGCAGGTGTGCATAGATACTCAGGTGAGGCCAAAAGGAAGACATACTGAAAAAGGACCACAAACTCACCCACAGGGACCCCAAAACTAGAAGGTGACATAGCTCTCATACACATTTACAATTTCAGGCCTTTTTTTAGTTAAAATAATAGTATTATTTTATAAATATTTTCCAAGTATCTTAGAATTGAAAGCATAGACATGTAATAAAATGAGCTCTATATTTAGTTTAAATAAAGTAGTGAATTCAAAAAATTTGACAGCAGATAAGTAAACACAAAATAAAATTATAAAGAAATACATATAATTATAAAATCAGAATATTATCCTCAATATGGTTACATAGAATGTTAGCATATAAGTGTAATAAATATGGTAGATCTCATGCTGAAATGGATACAGACCACGGGGGAATAAAGATTTAACGGAAATCCCTTGCTCAGACCTGACTTGTTAGTACCAGGGAGTGGAAGTTTCTCAGAGTTCAAGTTATCACTGGCTAGCTGCTAAATCAACATATTTCCTGGCTTTTTTTTTTTTATTGCATATTTCACATAAAAAATAGGGGACTCCTGCGGGAAAGCATAAGAGAATTTTTGAACTGCTTTGTCTTCCCAGTTTGGGAACCTGCAAATCCATTTTAGTTTTACCAATTCCTGTTTTATTTGTTTTTCCATTTAAAGTTGCAGGATTGTCTGGTTACAATAATATTTAAATAAGTTATTAAAATGTTTTGTTAATTAAAAATAATCAGCTTCTTTTAGGATGTATTACAAATTATTTTAAAAATTGCCTCTTTCTTTTGCAGACATGGATCATTGGATATTTTTACCTTAGGGATAAATGGCAAGGAGTTGAGCACACCAATGTTTTTATTATTGGCTATGATATTAAAATAATGAATTATATATTTAGATACAAAGTGCTCTGAATCTTTTTCTGTTGTTGTTAATGTCAGCTAGTTAGGTCTGACTCGTAGCGACCCTATATACAACAGAAAAAAACACTACCCAATACTGTGCCATGCCTGGAACTATGTCATTGCTTCTCTGTTATTCATAGGGTTTAGGATGGCTAATTGTTTTGGGAGTGGGCTGGCAGATCCTTCTCCTAAGCCTACTGCATGGAGTGTTTCTAGGACTAACCAGGCCCAACCCTGCTTAGCTGCTGAGAACTAAGGAGATCTGATGCGGGGGTGCTATGGCCACAAGAGTAGATTCTTTATATTGTGCCAAATATTCAATGATACTCTATGATCTATTTTCTATATGTTTAAAAATATTCAGTTACCTGGAGTCATATAAGTAATTATCCCCATATTTTCTAAATTCTTAAATAGACATACATTTTTTAATGTAGACACTATCTTAAGTATGTTAGTATTACATTTAATCCTTGAAGAAGTCATAAATTGAAGAGAAAGAATATGCATGTTTTCCAGATTTTATTCCCAATTTATTATTTATTTTTCAAGGAAAAAATGTATGAATGTAAAATTCATATAAGATTTAAAACAGAAAGAGAATTTGGAAAAATATACAATATACAAAAATATTCAATTAATTGTGCCATGTTAGAAGTTTATCACACCACTTTTTATTATCTTATAGAGAACAGTAACATTTGTCATATATTGGGGGTGAGCTACTGACAAAGTCTTCAATCAATCATGCAGACAGCTGTTTTCAAATTTGCATTATTAGAAAAAGCATGCACCATTTCCATGATAAATTCCTCTTAGACAAAAATCTTACCTGACTACCCGCTATCACTGATTTGTCCTTTGGTCTTCAACAGAATGAAAATGAAGGACTTAAAACTAATTGTGCCAGGAAACAGAGCTAATTTACTTATCCTGCCAAAAAAAAAAAAAAAAAAAAAAAAAAAAAAAAAAAAAAAAAAAAAAAAAAAAAAAAAAAAAAAAAGAAAGAAAAAGAAAAGAAAATAAGAAAAAGAAACAGAAGGTTGTAAGCCATCAAACTTAAGAGCAAATAATGTATCATATGTATCTATAGATTTTCTTCAAGAACAAAGAAAAACATTTCAGTTAATGAAGAAATTTTAAAAATTCTGAAGGAATCTTTAAAGTTTTTATTTTAACTTGGGAATCAGAAGCTTTTCTAAGTAAAATAAATACACTACACTAGTGTTACCAACAATTTCTTCATCTTCCCTGTGCAAAGGGGAAACCCATAAAGTGAGATCAATTTGTTATTCAGTGTCACAAAGATAATGAAACAGAAGCTGAGCACCAATGACACAAGTTTATTCAGTGGTCAAAGAATGGAGATGTGAGAGCCTAGTTGCAAATCAAATTCTTCACTTACTTAGGGTTGAAAGGTTATTCATGTAGATTAGCAGAAATGGGGGGGGGCATAGACTAACAAAAGGGAAAAATATATATGTCCTTTTTCTAGAATAGGTGAAGACTTCTTAGAACTTGGGTGTCATCTCTTTTTCTTCTTTTCATGGCCTGGTGTTATAGGTCATGGCAGCTTATGGTGTGTCATTTACCATCTAAATTAGGTTACAATGAAGATAGAGATCACTCTGCCATCCATCACAGATCTAACTGATTCTGGATGGTCCACTTGAAGAGGAATTTTTGGCTTTAAGACATCCTGGCCTGAAAGATAAACAAGATTAATATGGGGTACAAATTCAGCCTGATCATGCACGTAGCACATTGGGTAATGCTAGAATGAATATTAATCCCTCATCTGAAGACAGGAATTTAAACTTTTAACTAAGAATCAATTTCCTTCCACTTGTTCAACCCGATTATCAATCAGTGAAATGAAATTTTAAAAACACAATAGAAAACCCTCTTGTATCCACCAGATTGGAAAAGATTAAAAATTGAGTGAAAATAATGTGTTTGGGAGAAATATGGAATATTGGGTTTTTCATTCCCCGCTATTAAAAACACTCATTTTGGTATCCCAATTTTGTCAATACACATTGTATGTACTTACTGAATTATTAGACTATGCCTCATAAATGTGTACAATTAAAATGATCATAATTAGTAAAATTACATTTGCATTAACCAAGGAAGTTGAATACAATCTAAGTATGATCATCTCTCTAGACAAATGATCTATATTATCTCTTGGTCATGTGCAGAGAGGGCCTTTCAAAGATAATAAAAATTTTTAATTGATCTCAAGGGACTTTTCTTTCTTTTCCTTTTAAACTTTTCAGAAAATTTTCATACATACACATGAAGGTGTGTGATAGATTTAATCTGTGTAGAGATCACACAGTTTCTTTCTTGCATGCTGATAAAAATAAAATTTAGCATCTCTTCAATGACAATAATGGGTGTTAAGTAATCTCTTTTTCAAAGAAGAAATAGACTCAAAGTTCTCTGATTCAGTTGTGTTTATTAAAAAGTATACATATGGAAACACTGAGTGACATTTTTCTTCTCTGTACTGATAGGGTTTGGGATGGGAAACTCCAAATATGGTGCCATAGCATTTGAGAAAACAGCACCAGCAACGGTCATTTCTACCTCTACCCACACTTTCTTCACTGCAAAGTTGTCAAAACTCCTAGTTGATCTTTCCCTGAAGTAGGTCATAAAACCATAATTCCTGAAATATTTTCCCTAAACCTGGAGGAAAGAAATGTGCAGACCTCTGTAAACCCAAGGATAAGAGAAGAATCTAAAGGAACCTGTCTTGCTAATTTCCCTCTACTCTATTAACATATTTCATACCCTTTTTGTACAAACATACTTTCTCATGAACTGACAGTCTTCATCAAGCCGAGTGTAAAAATATCCATTTCCTAGGTGCAAGGGAGCATACCTGTACTCTGAGCAAGTCAGGAATCTGAGGTGTGAGGATCACAAGCTCCAGGCCAGAGACGGCCTGCACAGCTTAGTTAGACCCTGTCTCAAAATAAAAAGTATAAAAGAGAGTAAGGGTGCAACTCTTGTAAAGCACTTCCATAGTATGTGTTAGGTACTGGGTTCAAACCCTGATACTGAAATGCAGCAACAATAACACATTGGCCCCTTTCTTTGGGTTTTTACTTCTGAAGCCTCCTGTGTCAACCTGAAATGTATATGCAATAAAGGTGTTAATTAGTCCCTTGTTGTAGAGGCCTCGGCCATGATCCTTGCAACTGGAAAGAAAAAGATATCACTTTTTCTCTCCTACAGTGGGTAAGTAATACCAACTTAATTTTAAAATCTCCCTTTATCAACTGTTCATCTTCTTCCCAATATGCACATTTACACTGTGGCGACAGCTGGAGTTCTTGAGAGGTCTGAGTGTTGCCAAAGCTCCTGATCTCTGATGACTTTGGGTTGGAAAGAGGAGTCTATTTCTGGAATATCACTGTCCTGTTTCTAACACACTTATAGTCCATATGACACATCTTCAACCTCCTATTCTCACTGAATTTGATAAGCAAACATATATCTCTCAGTATTTTCAGTTTTTTTTTTTTTGTGGTACTGGAAAGTTGAAATGAGGGCTGTGCATATAGTTTGCAAATGTTCTTTCACTGAGCTGCACCCCCAGCTGATCTTTAATTTTTTTATCTTGAGATAGGGTTTTGCTAATTTCAGCCTCTGAACTCGAACGTGAAATCCTCCTGCCTTGTATTTGCAGGTTTTAGCACTGATTTTTTTCTTTTTTCTATGTACATTCACTTTATGTATATGTATGATTTCCTTTATATATATTTAAACTAGTGTAATGAAGTCTAATCAACACACAAATCTGCACATAATGAATGTATAAAACTTCATGAGCTTGAAGATAAGCACACACCCACTGAACAATCACCATGATCAGTACCAAAAACATTTAATTATGTCCAACCTGTCCTCCCACAATTTTTACTCATTGTTACTTATTAATAACAATGATCTCTGATAACAAAAATTTCTGCCAATGCAGCAAATTTTTATGAATGCAGTACAGGATTTTTAACTACAGGCACTACTCTGTATAATATATCCCTGGGGTTTATTCAGCTTCTGTAGCTAAAACCTCATACCTTTGAATGGCACCTGCTCACCAGTCCCTTCTCCTAGCCCTGGGCAATTGTGATTCCAGTGTGCTTCTTTGGCCTTTACTAGTATAGATTCCTCCTATAAGCCATATTATCTAGTATTTGTCCTTCTGGATCTGGCTCATTGCACTTAACATAAGGTCCTCCAGACTCATCTATGTTTTTGTAAATGACAAGATTTCCCCTCTTTTATTGTTGTATAATAATCCATTATTATTATCAAATCAACTATAGATGAGCTCCTGTATGTATTCTTTTCTTTTTTAAACTTTAACTTCTATTTTTCTTTTGGATTGGAATTATTGTAGTCATACATTTTGTTGTCAATTCTTTATATATATTTTATATAAGCACTTGAGCTTACATAAACTGAAAGGGCTTTTCTTACTTCTTTTTCTTGGATTTTAGTTATATCCTTTATGTTGTCTTTTCTCCAAATGTAATTTACCTTTTTAAATCTAGTGCGATATTTCTACTATTAGTTTACATCTTATTAAATTGCTTTTTCTTCTTGCTTAAGAATATCATATTTAACCTTGACTTTGGATTACCTCTGAAAATTGTATCAGTCCATTTCCATATTGTTGAATCATAAAATTATAACTTCTGGTTCCTCAAGCCACATGCACATTTTTTTCTTTTCTCGTCCCTTGGCCACTATGTTTTCTTTCACTTCTTTTGCTATTGACTTATTGATGTTAACATGGCCAGTGTTCATTTCATTGAGCAGTACTTCAAACTGACTTGGGTTTTGGCTAAACAAATAAAGTATTCAAAAGTGGACATCTGTAATTTTAATAGTAAAATTAAAAATAAAACATAATATTTTAATCTTTGCTACTTAGAGTGTTGAATGAGTGCATCATATCTGGTGATTTATGAAGACCGTGGGGCTTATAACAATTTGAAAATATGCCACAGGCCACTTACTGTACATACTCTTATGGCTCTAACTGTAAATACAAGTTACTGTAATTTCTTTGCAGGAAGTGAGACTTAATAAATTCTTTTGAGACTTTCTTCTCCATAGGGTCTCCATTATTATTACATATAAGGCATGAATAATTTAAATCAGATTTATTTTACATGGTGATATTTGCAAAAAGTTCTGGAAAAAGGCACAGCCAAACTAGAAACATAAGTATGTCCATATTTCAATACCTATTTGGGGATATACCAAATGAGGTTTTTAATAAATATGTGACAAAAGTCCTTAACACTATTGTGATTAGTGTACAGAATAAAGTGATTAATTCTATTAGTTTTCCTGGGTATACTATTGACATAATATGAATATGTTCCCCCAAATTCCTGCATTGAAACTTAATTTCAAATATGATAATATTAATAAGTGGGGCCTTTAGAAGACCAGTTACAAATGTCAGCAAGACAATTTACTTCAAGAATGTTCCAGCTTGGGTATTCATTTTAGGAAATGTGGTAAAATACATTATGTCTGACTCAAGATTCACACTTCCATCACTTCCTTCAGATGACAACTTATCGTTGATGTTATTAGGTAGTGTCAAGTTGGATACAACTCATAGCAACCCTATGTACAACAGAAGGAAACACCACTCAACACTTTGCCATGCACACAATCTTTTCATATTTGAGTCTACTGGTACAACCACTATGATCATTCTCATTTTGAGTCCTGCCTCATCAGCAAATGGAGATCCCAGAGGTTTTATTCCATTCCTGTCATTAAGGTGAACTCTACTTGGAGCACTGACAATAGGGCTGGGCATGGCACAGTGTCAGGCAGTGTTTCCTCTGTTATAAAGAGAGTGTCTTCGCATCAAATCAGACTCGACAGCATCTAAAAACAACTACTACTTTGAGGAGGCACCTCTTCCCTTGTCACCTTTTGAGTGCTTTCAACCCTGGGGGGCTCATTTTCAGGCACTAGATTTGATGGTGATTCTCTGCTATTTATAGAGTTTTCAATGGCTCTTTCGAGAATGGGCTGCTGGGTCTGTCTCCCTAGTCCATCTTAGTCCAGAAGCTCAGTTGAAACATTTTCACTGTAATTGGCCCTGCTGGTATCTGAAATACTGGTGGCATAGATTTCAGCATGACAGCAACCCACAGGCCTACACAGAATGACAAGCTTACAGACACATGGGGTTGCAATAGATATAGAAGTTAAATATTACGAGGGATATATGAAGCAACAGTATATGTGTGAGTGTATATTTTTCTGATTTTGCTTTGTTTTCTGTGCCATACTCTTTCTCAAAATCTTTTGCCCCTTAAATTTAGGCATATAGTAATACAATCCAAATATGTTCACTTCATTCTCTCTTCATTTCAACTCTCTCCTGTATCACCTTGCAAATTGGCTCATATTTATGCTATATGCAAAATAGGTCGGGCATGGTGGCACACACCAGTAATCAACTTGCTGAAGATGATGAGGCAAGAGGATCTTGAATGCAAGGCCACACTGGGGCTATACCTCCCAGCTGCAGCTGTACCAATATGTCGTCTGATCCAGTCAGATTTTGGAAGCTAAGCACGGTCTGTCCTGGTTTTTACTTTGATGGGAGGCTGCCTGGGAAAACCATGTGCTGCAGGCTTGGGAGAAAGACCCAGCAATCCACTCTCAAAAAACAACCAGCCATTGAAAACCCTATGAATAGCAGAGAAGTACGGACAATACTGTTTCTCCTGTTGCATGTAGGGTCGCTATGAGTGGGACACCGATTTAATAGCACCTAACAACAACATGTGCACTTGTATGTGTGCACATGTATGCATGTAAAAACACAGGTGTGTATTCATTCTTTGCCTGCAGCTGTACCACCGTGGTGTCCAATCCCCTCAGATCTCAGAACCTGAGCAGGCTCGGGCTTGGTTAGTACTTGGATTTCTGAGAGATGAGAATTGAGTTGAACATACGTTGGGAAATACCACTTTAAAGGCAGACAAAATTAAAAGAAAGAAAAATTAAACCCTCAAATGCTCTTCAGCTTTCAGGTTCTGATTTGAGAAAAGTTAATTAAAATTTCAGAGTGTGAGAATGTGGATGACAAGAACAATTATGCTGAAAACAAGGAGAGGATGGAAGGGCAGTGAGGTGTACTAGGAGGAATATTAGAATATGTCTATAGACCATGCTTCTTGTCCTGACCTGAAATAAATAAGGAATGTGATATCGTGCAAAGTATTTTACAACTTTTTGTGAAAGCTTGCTAATCTTTAAAGTGAAGAAGCTTGGCTAAATGCTCTACAGGTTCTCTCTTAGTTTTTAAGTTATCTCAAATAATTTTAGTCACTTCAATAAACTCTGAAAGAATAAGAACGTCTAAGTTAATTTATTTCTAGCCAGAGAACACAGACCTTTACAAAATTAATTACTTTATGACTTATAAATATGACACATGGGGTTGTCATATTATTGAGGATCCCATCTATGTAATCAGAGGTGAGTTGAAGTTAAGCTAAATGTAGGAGAATAAGAAAGAGTTATATGTTCTTTTTATATTATTCTACATGTATTATTTGTAGTATTGGTATTTGGATTTGAGGTTTACTGGTGGGTATTCTCCTGAGATTTTCTTATCCTTCTATACTATTGGTTTAAAGTGTTGGTTGATTGGATGATATCTTTAATCTATGCATTGCATGGACTTTTGTGACAGGACAATATTTTTCAAACATTTACAATTCCATCTCTTTAACTCTTTCTTTTCTTGACATTATCCCTCTCATTCCAAAGTCCAGGGAACTTGTTCAGAATGAAAGAAATGATAAAGAGTAAAGCAGAAAGGACAGAGGTTGAATTTTGTTTTCCAAATTATCTCTCTCTAAAAGGAATAGTGAAGGCTAGACCTTTAACATAATCTTTTTAATGGTTTTTATTTGGGGAGAGTATGGTTTCTTCTCAGAGATGAGAAAATATTTAGGAAAAGCCAGGCTTGGTCTCATAGACCTGTATTCCTAGCACCTTGGAGACTAAGGCAAAAGGATCATGAGTTGAAGGCCAACCTGGACTACATAGTAAGTGTCACTCTCAAAAAATAAAAAAAAAATGAAATGTGATCACAAAATATTGTGAATATTTAAATTGAAAAAGTTATTGCAATAAAAGACTCATTGCCATTATCACCCACAAAATACTGTCTTGGCTTCAAACTCATTTATCCCATTGTTCTTGCCACTTTTGGAATCCCTTTTTTGTGAGTGACTTCATTTTCCTCTTCCATCATGACAAAGCTCTGTGTCAAATATTGATTCTAGTAGGGAAATATCTGTTAAATAAAAATATTATGGTGTGTCCTTATCCACCTTATTCAGTGGATATGACACCACATGGTTTCTGGTTCTTCCCCAAATCAAAATGACCATTAAAACTGAACCTTTTGAATCCATTAGGACATCATGGCAGCCAAAACAGCACAACTGAAGATAATCACAGAAGAGAACTTTGAGAACTGCTTCATAGCTTGGCCAGAATGATGAGATAAGAGCATGGGAAGCCAGGGAGAATATTTTCAGGGGCATTAATGGCAATGTGCCTTTTACTATTATTTTTTTAAATGTAAATATTCATCATATCCTTCGATCACACCTCCTACATGCAATGAAAGGAACAAAGTCACTACTGAATGAGCCAATTGAAGTTCTATCTTTCTGCCCAAATTTTATCATTCATTCCTTCACTAAAATATTATTAAAACCCCACACATTTCTGTCTTGATGTTCTTTTTTTACCAGATTCCTCTGCAGGTAATTAGGAAAAACTAAGTATCTGCTGATTGAATTTGTGAAGATGTGATGTGTGCCATTTCTGGCCTGGGAACGATGACACCAGAAGCACATTCTCTCACATCTTCCCTTCCAACTGTCAGGATACAGTGACAATGTAGCTTTCATCATGCCAAGGACGTCGTGTTCCTCAAGTATGGTGGAGCAATGGGTGAGAAGGAACATAGCTCCTCAAATGCCCATGGGGAGAAGAAATGTTCGTGGGATCAAAATATGTGTTTTGTGACTGCCGCATGAGACAAAAAAATTGATTGTTTGCTAGCCACAGCAATTTTGGGCCCTTGGTTTTAGTAGCTTACAATATGCTAACAGATGAAGCTCTGAGACAACTTCTAGCTACATAATTAGTGTTAAATGTACTTACTTGTGGTGGTGTTTGTTGTTAGTGGCCGTCAAGTTGGTGTCCAACTCATAACCGACCCTATGTAGAACAGATGAAGCACTATTGTCAGTGTTTCTCTGCTAGTCGATGGCTGATTGTTTTTGGGAGTGGGTTGCCAAGCCTATAGCACCTGATGTTCCCAGGCAGTCTCCCATCCAAGTACTAACAGGTCCAACCCTGCTTAGCTTCTGAGATCTGATGGGATCAGATGCCACAGTGGTATAGCTGCAGGCATTACTATTATTAGTGGTAGTGGAATAAGCATTATTAGTTTTTCTGTCTGTGTTTGTTTGAGGAGGGAGGAGGCAATTGAAAGAGTCTACAAGATAAGGGATTAGAAATTTATCAATACAGGGCTAGGAAAAGAGAAGCAAATGCTAATTCACAAATGGCAATGTTGAAGCTCTGGAGTCATCACCAACAGACCACCAAGATTCTACTCCAGTGAGGATGCCTTGCCTGTATAGTGTTAAAAGTTAACTATTCCCACATCAGTGGAATCTGAAGTTGGTATTGTTCAATACATCCACACCATGCTTCCCCAGGAAATTACCAATGGCAGTTCAACATAGTACTATCTCCAAATCTGCTCCTGATCATCCATTTTCTCTTTGTGTTGTAAGTTAGGAACAAACAAATTCTAACAAAGTGCAGTATTCTGAGTGTTTTAGGGTAAAGCTTCATCAGAATGCTTTCTAAGGAAAACCACTCTGAGGGGTGAAGACAGAATTATAGGGCAGAGGTAGAAGTTGAACAGTGAGAAATACTCATTGTCATTGCGTGTTCTTTTTCATTTTTATTTCATCTCATGCACATATATTTCTGATTTGTAGTAATTACCAGAAGGTGTATGAACTTGCCTTTGCATTTTCATTCAACTATGTGGCTTTTGGTCATTCTCTGGGTACACGTTTAGTTAGAAAAATACTGAAAATATATCAATACATGAATGTCATTTGGCATGGAGCAGCCAGCACTGCAAGAGTAGGAGGAGGAGGCAGAAA
Organism: Pedetes capensis; assembly: GCA_007922755.1. Classification (NCBI taxonomy): domain Eukaryota; kingdom Metazoa; phylum Chordata; class Mammalia; order Rodentia; family Pedetidae; genus Pedetes; species Pedetes capensis. Next base: position 9,564 of record VMDO01019079.1, on the reverse strand, counting down.
AAGAAGAGGAGGAAGAGGAGGAGGAGGTGGAGGAGGAGGAGGAGGTGGAGGAGGAGGAAGAGGAGGAAGAAGAAGGAGGAGGAGGAGGAGGAGGAGGGGGAGAAGGTGGTGAGAAAGATGATGGCACTATTATAGTTGGCACTTTTCCCTAATCCATTATGATAGATCAGAAAAAAAAATTAAGAAAATAGGACCTGGGAAGGAGGAAAAGGAAGAGGAGGAGGGGAAGAAGAAGAGGAGGAGAAAAGACCAAAATTACTCCAATTTCTTTTCCAGTTTTATTATTGATTTTGAAATGAAGATATTATGTTTAAAACTTAAGCTTGATGCATTTCAAACTACCTATAAATACAGATATAACACTGTGGCTTCCAGTCCCATCAGATCTCAGAAGCTAAGCAGGGTTGGGCCTGGTTTGTATTTTGATGGGAGAACACCTGGGAACACCAGATACCGTAGGCTTGGGAGAAAGACCCCACAACCTACTCCACAAAATTAATCCTATGAACAGTAGAGAAGCACTGGCAATAGTGTTTCACCTATTGTACATAGAGTCACTATGAATCGGACAACAACTCGACAGCACCTAACAACAACAACATAAACACATAGAAAAGCAAAGACGTTAGGGTTTCTTTTTGTCTAGTGGCCCTTCATATGAATATATTTGTTAAATTTATTACAGATGGCAAATATATTAAAATAAGAAAAGATCATACATTTACTCCTTATGAATCCCTGACTCACCTGTTGAAAGGGTTGTAGGGCAAGACAAGAATTTTTTCCATGGAATGAAGCAGCTATAATTCAGCACGATTTTCATGATCCTCCCCCACATTTCTCTATAGACTTAGTGTCTAACTTAGAACAATATAGGTACCTGAGAACAAGTGATATGAACTGTTTTGTGTCTTCTTTATCCTTATAACCAACATTGTATATTGAATGCTTTTGTGTGAGTTTCTGTGTATTTTGTACTCTTTTCATTTATTATCAGAATGTTGATATATGGCATAATATTCCAAGACAAGGACATTTTTATGGTTACATTTATTTCTGTAAGAGGAAAAATTCCATGGTTGCTAATGCAGTTTCTTGACTTTTGCTTTCCTTGAATGCATTTGATACAATTTATTGTTCTTTGGTTGTCAATACATAACCATTAGCAATCGTCAACATCAACAATCATCCTGAGTGTAGTCCAGGACTTCAGAAAATATAACTTTTGTAATTGGTTGTCAATATTTTTGGATATTTGAATGTTATGTTTATGTGGTTTTTTGTTTGTTTTATATTTATGATTTCATCTTTACATCATTCTAAAATACATAAGAACTAGTCATTGCCATCATTTCACAGAAGTTAAAATGGATGCTAGAAGTGAAGTGTTTACTTTTTTATGCTATGTATTAAAGAAATTTTTGATCACCTGACTCTAGTTTGTTGTTTTTCTTGAAGTAACTGATATTGTTTTTGTTTTTAGGTGCTGTTGACTTGTGTCCAACTCACAGTGACCTTCACCGGGTTTTCAATGGCTGATTGTTTCATGATTGTTTCAGGAGTGGATTGCCATGTCCTCCTGGGTGCTGAGTATCTAACCCAGGTCCTCAGAGACTGCCAAGCAGCACTCTACCAACTGAGCTAAACCCCAGCCCAATTAAACCTAATAAATTAACGTATATTTCGGAATTTAATTCTCACCCTTTGAACAGTTTTAGAAGGCTACAAAATCTATGGATTAGAATTGCATGTGGATTGGATTGAGGTCACAATTTCTTAATCCATCTATTGTCCAGGAATGTACTCTGCATGAGATTCTAATCCATCTATGATTTTGAAGCTGTCTAAAGTTGTTTAAGGAGAAGAACCTGGCAGCCCACTCCCAAAAAATAATCAGCCATTGAAAACCCTATGAATAGCAGAGAAGCAGTAACAATATTGTTTCATCTGTTGTATATAGGGTCACTATGAGTTGGATAAAGAATCAACAGAACCTAACAACAACAACAGAATTTTTTAAAGGCTATGGATTAGATTATAAGAATATATCCTATGTGAGTTTTGTATGACTAATTCCATTTAATAGATAGAATTGAGAAAGAAATAAATTATTTTCTTATATCATAATTAAAGAAGAATTCCAAGCCAGGGGTGGTGGCATACACCTATAATACCAGTGACTGGGAATGTAGAGGCAGTAGGATGGTGAGTTCGAGGTCAGAGGCAACCTGTTTCAAGATTAAAAATAAATAAGGGGCTGGGAGTGCAGCCCAGTAGTAGAACACTTGCAAAGTATGTTGAAGGCCTTGGGCTCAACACCTAAGTACAAAAATTAATAAATAAACAATTTTTTTAAAAAAGTAAAAAATGGGCTTGGGGTATGGTACAGTGGTAAAGTGCTTGTAAAATAATGTGTAAGGTCTTGGGTTCAACCACCCAGTGCCATAGGAAAAAAAAAAAAAGAAGGAAAGAAAAAATAGAGAACTTAACACAGGAAAGCTAACCCAGAAACAATCTGAAAAGTTTTGAAATGGGCTAAAGTATAAACTAACAGGCATGCTCGAGTTTTTACCTGTCAGTAAGAATACAAATCATGAGTTCCGACTCCAAGTGGATTAGAGAAATACATTCTTATGAAAAGTTATTTTTTAAATTTTTATGTTCCACATTATAGAATTATTACAACACAACAAAATAGCTTAAAATTCTAATTTGTGACATTCTCAAACTTTTAGAGTTAAGTGTGATTTTCTAGGCAGATATTTGCATCAGGAATGTCTGTTATACCATTTAAAGAGTTAAATTTGATTTATCTGAAATCATGCTTCCTTAGAAATATGTTCCAAATCTATGACTGAATTAATTATTTTTCTCTGAAGAAACAAGCACTAGATATAAATAGCAGCAAAGTTACCTAATCTGTTGTTGTTATGTGCTGTGTAGTCAGGTATGACTCACAGCAACCCTTGTAGGGTTTTCAATGGCTGATTGTTCTAGGATTGCTTTTTGAGAGTGGACTGCCACATCCTTCTCCCATAACTTAATAGTGTATAATTATTTAAATTGAACTATCTGAAGTTTTACTAAATTAACTCTTGGATGGTGTAAAAATTGTTAAACAGATTTCTGTTGATAATGCAACATAACAAGGGTGAGATTTTTATATTTATCAATATAATACACAAAATATATTTTGTTAAGTATATATTTTGTAAAACTATATATGCTGTATGTGTAATGACACGTCCAAGAAGAAAAGTAGCCTGTATAGAAGATGTTTGTCTGCTCTTATTTTACTAATTTTAAAAAACGCTATTGTCATTTATTAAGCAGAGTCGTTAGGAGCCTAGATATAAATGAATAGGAGCCCCTCCTCAAACTATTTATATGTCTGAATTAATTTTGTTATTCCTGTAAAAGTTGCAAAGTCAATGGAATTTTTTGTAGAACGTTTTACATTAGACAAAGAAACGTACAAATCAGCAGATAAAAATGGGAAAAATATGTGAAGTTCTTGATGGTATGTTCAGAATTTTTATGGATGCTGCTATTTATCATGCTATGTGTGCCTGGTATAGATTCTGAAAATTGTTTTATCATGAATATATCTAGTAGGTGAGAAATATTGTTACTTGGCAAGTAATTCTAGTTCTGAAATGTTAAACTATACTTTGTCTTTTGATTCAGATTGAATTTTTTATTTAAAGAAATTCAAATATTTACACTAATTAAGAATACAATAAATTAGAATCTCCTTGATGTTTAAATCACTTCAAAGCTACAAAATTAAGTACAAAAGAACACGTGTTAATTCAGTTACTAGCAATTTATCATCAGAATCACCAGAGGTTACGGTGTACTAATGATCCCCTCCTTATTTGCTTCTAGTTCAATTTATGAAGTTTGGAATTGGCCTTTTTTCAATACAAGAAACTTGTATTTACTGCTACTAGAACCAGCACTCCTGTTGTTATTACTACCATCTAACATAATTGGCTGCCATGATTTCCCAGATAACTGGAGAGCTGCATACATGCATTGATTCATGTTTCTATTTAAGAAGTTCCTATCATTTCTCCTTAGTATAGTACATTTGGATTATCACTGATGTTGTTTATCTTTAGAAAGACTGTATATTATTTCATATTGACTTAAAACCAATGCATAGAAATATGTTGTTGTTGTAAGGTACTATTGAGTTGGTACTATTGATCCTATGTACAACTGAATGAAACACTCCCCAACACTGTACCATGTCCGACACTATGTCAGTAGTTCTCTGCTATTCATGGGGTAGTCAATGGCTGATTGTTTCAGAATTCCTTCAGAGGGGATGGCCTCATCTTTCTCCCATTCTTGTGGAGCTCAGGATCCAACCCAGTGTGGCGCCACCACGCACACAGATACTAAACACAGTTCATTTGGGACCCTCAGGTGAGAGGCACAGACTCCTGCGGCCCTCAGGACCCCAGCAGAGAGGGGAGAAAGGAAAAGCCTCAGGCACTTTTGCCTTCCAGGGGCAAACACCTGTGTTGGTTGTCTCGGTGGTCAAGAGGAGATATCTGTTGCTTCGTTGGTGATCAGACGGAGAGCAGGTTCTTTTCCTTGTTGAGGATTGTGATGGGAGAGCATTCTTTCCTCACCAAAGGTCCAGGGCAGAGCAGTGGGAGAGGTGCTTCCTCATCGGTGGTCCGGTCAGGAACAGGTGAGAAGGCACAGAAAGGGGTGCCAAAAGGGGGCCTAAAAAGGCCTAAAAAGGCGGTGCCAAAAAGGGTGCTAAAAAGGTCGAGCTGCCGCAGTGCAGCTCTTTATGTAGCTCGCCCACTGAATGGCCTGAGCCAATCAGCTTTCAGTCCAATTGTCCAATCAGGAAGGGTTTTGTACATACGTGCAACCAAGTTACTTTCATTTTCCCTAGATTTCTAACTTACAAACCAGATATTCAAACGCCATTTTCCCAGTTTGGGAGTTTTTCCAATTTCCTCCCAATTTTTCCCTACGCCCAGGACCTCAGAGAGAGAGAGAGAAATATGGACAATGGGAAATACACCACTGTGTTGAGTTGTGAAGGATGACCTAGGACAGTTGTAGATCTCATTCCACATCAGCTTTCCTAATGACTCAAAGTTTTCAAACATCTGTGCACTGATGCTACACTCTTTTCCTAAAGCAGTCCCCATTACACTATGATGTGGCTTTAAAAAATGCCTTTTTTTCCTTCTGCCTTTTTGATTTTAGAAAAAACAGATAAGGTTTATTGTTTTGTTTTTGTTGTTTTTAGTTGTGTGAATGGAAACAATTATACTAAGGGAAGCTTCTTTGATTTTGGAATATATCTAGCTTGTTCTCTATTAATTACACAACCGATGTGACTACCCTCATTTGCATGCTCCATAAATCCCTAAGTTCCATGTGCTTTGTTTATTAGCAATCTAGATACATCATTGTGTAACCAGATGAGAATGTTTTATAAATAAGATCACTCTTTTTATGTAAATAACATTATTATGTGTCCATGAATGCCTAAAGTCATTCATTTCCCAAACATAGCTGGCTAGAAACAGAATGTGCACAGGCCTCACCTTGACCCTCCCCCTCCTCTCTGTACCAAACTTGGATAGATATTGAAGGGAACATGACTAACACCAAGTTGGCCTATTGTATAGAAACTAAAATACGAAAGTCATTATTTGATTTCAGCTTCTTGAGCATTTAATCTATACTAAAAAATACACTCAAAAGTAAGAGGAAAGATCCTGAGATGTGGTCAGTTTTTACCCTGGGGTTAGATGCCATGGTTATTACTGATATAGATTTTTTAAAAAGATGATTTCCCAGAGATCATATACAATTTAGGTTAAGAGCACCAAATTAGGAAATTGGTTTGCACAGGAAAAAATTTGAGTGTATTTTCATAAACCATCTACTAAAATTTCCCCTGTATATACTTTATAGAATCATGTGGACCTTTATTAAAATATCATATGCCCAAATAGTCTTTTGTATTAATTTTATAAGTCTAGGGGGAAAAAGCAATACTATATCTATGGGCATTCATATATGCACTTCTTTGCTGCTGTATTGTGAAAAGAGTCTTGACTTCCTATCAAGATGGTTTTATTTCACAATTCATGATCATATCAAGACTAATGTAATGAAGACCCATATTAGAACTGACATAGAGTCAGGGGAAAAGCTACCTCCATTGGAGAAATCAACAAAGGCATACTTGTCTAAATTTTTTCTAAAAGTAAATTAGTAGAATGTGACCTTTGAGGAGTAGAGAAGTGGCTAAAACACAGGCTATGTATTTACTGATCTTCGTTGACTTATTTTTGGTGATATACAGAAAAAAAACAATTTTTTGTTATTTTTATGCCACCTTTGCTACAGAACAAACTATATAGATGTGGATAATGCTAAGAATGTGAAGGGAAGCAAATATTCATTCTTCTTATGTGTAAAAGTTGTCTTCAGCATGTCAATTTGTCAACTAATTCATGGTTTTCTTTTTCCATTTTCCATTCACTCTCTATTTTCAACATTATATTTCATATGCAGATTTATCTATCTAATGAAACCAGAGATTAATTGTAAGAAATGAACATGCTGAACACAAATACAAAATGTAATTATATTAATAGTGTGATTAATTAGGAATGATTTTTGGACATGATGTACAAGTCTGGCTATCTAGAATGCTTGACTTTAAGAAAGGATAAAGGAGATTGCAGGAAGGAGATTGCAGGGCACGTCATAGATATAACCAATGCAATTGAAGACTCCAATGGGCAATCCAAAAATGATGAATGTTAATAAAACACTTTTACTTTCAATAGTATCAAAATATAATATTTAAAAATAAATTTAACAGAAGCAAGACAAAACTTACACACTAAAAATAATAAGACAGAATTGAATATATTAAAGGCCTAACTACTTAGAAAGGACTTCTGTGTTTATGATTCAAAAAGCTTAGATTGTTACAGTGAAATACTCTGCAAATCTTCTACAGAGTCATGAAATCATGATCAAAATATCACATAGAGGTTTTGCAGAAATTGACTAACAGATCCTAAAATTCACATGATAATACAAAGGGCTCAGAAAAGAGTTCTGGAAACAAAACAATGAAATCAGGATTCACACTTTCAATTTCTAAACAAGTAACCAAGACCATGTTTTGGGTAGGTGGTAGGTGCCCTAGAGTTGGTGTCAACTCATAGCGACCCTAACATTATTGTTAGTGCTTCTCTGCTATTCATAGGGTTTTCAGTGGCTGATAGTTTTTTTGGGAGTAGGTTGCCAGCTTCTTTTCCCAAGCCTATAGTACCTAGTGTTCCCAGGTGTTCATGCATCGAAGTACTAACCAGGCCCCAGCCTGCTTAGCTTCTGAGATCTGACAGGATTAGATGCCAAACTGGTATGGCTGCAGACAAGATCATGTGGTAATAGTATAAGAACAAATACATATATTAATTGAATAGAACTCAGAGTTCAAAACTAAATCCTCACCTATGTGGTCAACTAGTATTTGACAATGTGCCAAGAAACGTCAATGACAGACAGTCTTTCTGGCAAATGATTCTAGACCAACTAGATATCTGCATGCAAAAGAATGAATTTGGACCAGTAACTTATATCATATAAAAGTTTAATCTAGATGAGCCACAGAAAAATATATAACACTTAACTGAATAAAACTTTTATAATGAAACAGAGAATAAATCTTTGTAATGTTAGGCAAGATTTTTTTTAAACAGCCCCTTAAAAAGAAATAATAAAAATGTTTAAAAATAAATAGGATTTTATCAAAATTAAAACTTTCCATTTTGCATGACATGCAAACGTGGACATCAAAGCTAATACAAAGAATAAAATAAAATCCTCACTAATCATATAACCTGATAAGGGGCATATGTCCAGTAGTATACAAAGAATTCTTAAACTGAGCACTGTGGTAAACACCTGTAATATGAGCACTTTGGAGGTTGAGGCAGGAGAATTGGAAATTCAAGGCCAAATGAAGCCTGAAGCAAGACTCTTTCTTAAAATAAATAAAATAAAAAATGGGGTACATGTGCAGCCCAGCGGTAGAGCATTCATGAAGTCACATAAGGTCCTGGGTTCAACCCTCAGTACAGAAAATAATAATAAGATAATAATAATAAAGTTAAAAATTAAGCACTTGTGGGGCAAGCGCCTCCCAGTCCGGCCAAGATGTTTGGACAGGTGACGCTGCCACACACACAGATATTAAGCACAATTCACTCCGGATCCTCGGGTGAGGGGCACAGACTCCTGCGGCCCTTGGGATGCCAGCAGAGATGGAAGAAAGGAAAAGCCTCAGACACTTTTGCCTTCCAGGGCAAACACAGCTCTTTATTTCTCTCTCCCCGTCCTTCTAAGGGCTGGGAGAACCCCAAAGCATACAGTTTTAAGTGCTAGCAGCTCTTATACTGCCTTAAGGGCAGAGACTTTCATGTTGGTGGTCTCGGTGGTCACAAGGAGAGGGTTCTTGCTTCGTCAGTGGTGAAAGAGAGAGAGAGAGAGAGAGAGACAGAGAGACAGAGAGAGAGCGAGCTGTTTCCTTACCAACAGTCTGGGTGAGAGAGAGAGTTCTTTCCTTGTTGATGATCGCAGTGGAGATAGAGTTCTTTCCTCACTGAAGGTCCAGGTGAGAGAGAGAGAGAAAGGGAGAGAGAGAGAGAGATCTTGCTTCCTCCTTTTTTCGGGCTAGAGAGTTTTCTTTCCTTACCAAAGGTCCAGGTGAGAGAGAAGGGGGGGAAAGTGTGTTCTTTCCTCCTTGGAGGTTTGGGAGAGAGAGAGAGAGAGCTGCTGCAATGCAACTCCTTATATAGCTGGCCCAGGGAATGGCCTGATCCAATCAGCTTTGAGTCTAATTGTCCAATTAGGTTTGGGGGCATTGTGAAAGGATGTATACAAACATCCAATCAAGTTACTTTCCTTTTCCCTAGATTTCTAATTTACAAATCAGATCTTCAAAGGCTGTTTTTCCAGTTTGGGGGTTCTTGCCAATTTTCTCCCAATTTCCCCCTACAAAGCACTCATAAAATTTAAAAATAAAAAAATAAATTTTATCAAATATGGGCAAATGATCTAAATAGATATTTGTCCAAGTAAGATGTACAGTCTGAACATTAAAAGTTTCTCAACATTAATACTCATGAGGGCAATGCAAATCAAAACCTCAATGAGACATATCACTTTTCTCTGCTAAGAATGCTGTAGTTAAAGCATCAGTGTTGTTAGCAAGGATCTGTAGTTACTAAAATACTTGTGGACTGCTGGTGGGAATGTAAAACTATGCAATGATTTGGGGAACAGTCTGAAAGGTTATTAAAACATAAAATATGAAAGCCAGGTGCCTGTAATACCAGCAAATTGAGAGGGTGAGGCAAGAAGATTGTGAGTGCAATGCCAGAGGCAACCTGCAGAATTTAGTGACATCATGTCTCAAAATATAGAATAAAAAAAGGAGGTAGAGGAGTAGCACGGTAATAAAGCACTTGCCTAACATGTCCAGGGTCCTGGATTTAACCC
>VMDO01019078.1:0-40549 GCA_007922755.1 Pedetes capensis | reverse complement strand
GTCTCAGCTGTGGATGAAATCTAGCTCACAACAGAGCACTCCTCAGTGGGAAACAGAATTGTCTCTTGTATCAGGACTGGAGAGAGATGACATGGACACAGTGTCAGGGTGCATGGGGGATTGGCGAGGGAGCACTTGGAACTTCTCTTTAGATTCCTTTTATTGTCTCACCTGAGAAGGAGAAAGGAGTGGAAGGGTTGGTACTTTTTTTGAAGAGAAAAGGCTTGAACTTGACCTATTGTTGTGGTCAGCTGGGAAGAAGAGATGAGGGCAGATTTGAAGATGGTCTGGAGAAGACTGGGGACTAATTGACTCTGATTGCTACAAAGCCATTTAGCATGACTCTTAGTTTATTTTCTAGTTATAATAGTTGTGATGAAAGTGAGATAGAATAGCAGTGGAGAAAATTACAGAAAGGCGTGTTTACCTCTAGAAAATGCATTGTTGTTGTTATTAGGTGCTGTTGAGTTGAACTGACTCATAATGACCCTATGTACATCAGACAAAACACTCCCTGACACTGTGCCGTGCCTGGCACTACATCAGTGCTTCTCTGCTATTCATAAAGTTCTCAATGACTCATTGTTTTGGGAATAGGCTGCCAGGTCTTTCTCCGAGAAAATGCATAGATAAGCAAATATGTGTATTTCCTTTATGTATAAAATCTCCATATATTCACTGTATATAAGAATATATGCCTATAGCTATACCATCTTGGCATCCATTCTTGTCAGGTCTCAAAAGCTAAGCATGGTCAGGACTGGTTAGTACACACTTGGGAACACCAGGTGCTGGAGGCTTGGAAGAAGGACTGGCAGCCCACTCCTGAAACAATCAGCCACTGAAAACCCTATGAATAGCAGAGATGCACTGACAATAGTGTCAGGCATGGCACGGTGCCAAGAAGTGTTTCATCTCTTGTCTCTTGTCCATAGGATTGCTATGACTTGGACCTAACCTGAGGGCACCTAACAACAGTAAGAATATATAGAGACCAGGTGCGGTAGAGCAAACCTTTAATCATAGCAACTCAGGAAGCACAGGCAGGAGGATTGCAGATTTGAGGCCTGAGACAGCCTGTGAAAGTCAGTAAGACCCTGTATCAAGATAAAAAATAAAAATGGGGCTGAGGGTGCAGCCCATTGGTAGAGCACTTGCAAAGTATGTACAAGGCCCTGGGTCCACCCCCGAGTACCACTATATATATAGTGTATCTATCTATCTGTCTATCTATCTATCTATCTATCTATCTATCTATCTATCTATCCACACATATATATTCATATGCATGTATCTATAATATATACATATAAAGTATAAAAATAATATGCGATGTATGTATTTATGTGACTCAAATTCTTATTTCTTTATAATTGTCAAATGTGCCTTATAGAATTCAGTCTCTTTATTATTTATTATTACAATTTAAAGAACATTTTCTGGTCAACTACACAAGTATATAAGGGAATGTTTCTTAACATAGTTTGTAATATTATGTATGATGTATAGGTACTATAATTCTACAGAAAGTTTGTTTCTCCTACAAATTTGACCAAAGAAAACTTCTCTCCCACCTCCCAGCTCTCAGAGATGACTGATGTTCCACAGCACACCCTTTGGAAGTTACTATTCTCACAGAGTAATATCAAATCCCTGCTCTGGATTTTCTAGTATCTAAACTCATCCGTTCTTTTGAAGATAGTGATATTTTTCCTCCCATTTTTTGTTACATGAGTGCATGGTTTTTTAGGTTCTCTCAAAGATTTATACTCCCATGCTGATGAGCAAATATTTTTTCAGGAATTTGGAACTAGATTTTATTTATTAAAAGAACAGAGGAGTGTCTTAGTGGTTGCTCACTGCCTTAGTCATCTTGGCTGCTATAACAGAATACAATAGACTGGGTGCTTGAACACCTGAGCTTTATTCCTCACACTTCTGGAGGCTGGAAGTCCAAGATGAAGGTGTCTGCAGAGGTGACCCCTGCTGAGGGCTGCCATTGGTTTTCAGGCAGCTGCCTTCTCGAGGTCTCCTCACATAATGGAAAGAGTTCAGTCTTTTTGTTTTTTTACAAGAGCCATAAACCATCATGGGGGCTCCACCATCATGACCTGATATAAACCTAGCTACCTTCAATGGCCCCACCTTCACATTTCTAATTTGTGTGTCAGGGCTTCCGTATGGAACTGGGTGGACACCTTTGTTCATAGGACCCACCCGTCTTGAGCTTCCGTCAATGTGCTCATTCTGCCCTAAGTGTGAATCGATGCTCTTTAATAAATGACTGGAAGAAAATCGAGACGCTCGTTCTTTTATTCATTCATTTCTCTGCTCACACGCCAGGCTTGTTCAGAGTTTATGGAGCGTGAAGTTGAACAAAATTTCCAAATCACATTGTTTTCCATCTTCTAAGTCATGAATATGCTAAGATCTTTTAACTTCGAGTGAAATTATTCCACAGAAATGATCTAACTCTTTATGAAAATGAAGCTGGCTGTTTATTTGGAGATATCACTTTTATGTCATCACTCCATTTTTGGAAGCCATAATTGTTTCTGTATAAATATTGAACCCTCTTTAGTCAATGAAATATATTTTATATTCACAGATAGTGGTGTTAACATGAATTTTCCATTTTAGGCTGTTTGAATTGCCATCTTTTTTGTAGCCTTATACTTTTGGAAAGCTCATGTAGATCTTTTCATAGCTTTTATGAGGCCATTAAGGAAGTTTAAATTAAAATTTGGACTTTATTAACATAAATGAAAACAAAAATGATTAAATTAGAATATTCTCTGTATTAGACAGTTGGCTATAAAGAACAAGCACTAAATCAGAAATAAGAAATTTGTGGCCTAGCCTGGCACCATGGTACATCCTGGAATCCCAGTGACTCAGGAGGCTAAAATAGAGGGATTGCATGTTCAAGGCCAGAAGTAGCCTGCACAATTTAGTGTCTCAAATAATAATAATAATAATAATAATAATAATAATAATAAACAATAGGGGTGTGGTTGTGGCTTAGTGGTAGAGGATTTGTGTAGCATGCATGAAGCCCTATGTTCAACCCAACTATAGTAAGAAAGAAAAAAAAGAAAAAAAGAAAGAAAGAAAGTAAAGAAGGAATGAAAGAAAACAAAGAAAGAAAATTGTAGCCCATTCATATATGATCTTAGCAGTACCTAATGTGGGATACTTCAGACAAGCCAACCTATGTTGGGTTAGTTTGTCTAAGGCTTAATGCTTGGTGGAAAGTGATGAACAGAAAATACTGGACATCTCTGTTTCCTCTGTTATCCTCCACAACTTTTAAAGTCTCAGATTGTGTCCTCTTAGAACAAGTTTAAAGCAAATCAGAATTCTCTAAAAATTCTAGTGAAGATTATGGAAATTCTTTGAATTTATAAAGCATAAAGTTATAAAGAACTACAAACAAATTTTCCCTTAATGTATCTTAACAACTACTGGTTTGTAATGTTCAAATTGAGGAAGGTATAAGCATATTTCCAGGCACACATAAATTATTCAATATTAAACACTGGTTCTATTATGTTAGCAATGTAATTTTGAACCAAAGTTTGGCAATATATTTTCTGTTATGGTAGCCAGATTTTCAAAAGTGTCATGTCTAATACATTTTAAGTTATTGAAAATGATGAATATACTTGAGGAATTTGGCTTTCCCATATGTCTTAAATTTACCAGCAGTTTCTTGTGCCTTTATCTTCTAAGTCAATTATCTGAGTTGGTTGAGTGTTGCTCTGTGCTCTCTGAGGCCCTGGGCTCAATCCCCAGCACTGTAAAAATGGGAGAAGGATATGGAAGCCCATTCCAGAAATAATCTTGAAATAATCAGTCATTGAAAACTCTGTGAGGGTCACTATGAATCAGACCCAACTTGACAGCCCCTAACAACAACAAGTCAGTAGAATATTTCTCATATTTCATTTTTTAAAGCAACTTATTTCAGGATCACAGGGCATAGAAATATTATTTTGGTGGTGGTACTTCCATTATACTGTGGGCAATCTCTTGGAATTTTTTTGTGGAAATTATCTTTGAAGATTTTGTTATGAGCGTTGAATGCAAACTAGTTTTACTTCAATAAACCATTAGTCATCTTAGGCACATAGGTACATTTTGAAGCATAAAGGATTCATAAAAGCAAATTGCCCACTTTCATAGTTTTACCTGTTTCCAACAGCGTGAATTTTATATTTTAAAAATAACACAGTGTTGCAAAATGTCTTGGCGTTTAGGAGACATTATAAATATGTGAAGCAAAAATTCAATGGTTTGATTGTAGGCCAGGTGAATCTACATGGAAATATCAATAACTCTAAAAAGGTTCTGTTGCCCCCACCAGTGCATGAGCCCAGTGGACAGTGGGGCAAGGTTCATGACCTGGAGACCTTGAGGTGATGTCAACTCCAGGGGCACTTGGCCAACGGGACAGAACTGATAGTCAAAAGGCACTAGTGGCTCAGCCTGGAGGTGTCCGATACCTCCCCACATCCCTTCGGCCAGAACTCAGGGAGTTGGAAATGTGTCATTTTGCTGTGCACCTAGAAAGCAAAAAAGGAAATGGCCTTACATGGCCTGCCTTGCTGTACACTTGTTCTGCTCTTCAGAAAACATTGCATGGTAGACTTTCCATCGTTATTAGATTATACAGAGTGGACAGATTTCACTTCGTTCCCATTTGTATTTCTAAAGCCATTAGGCTCTCTTCATCCTACATAAAGTTTTATTATTTCTGACAGCACATTTGCATACAGAGTAACTTTTAATCTCTCTGTGTTAGACCACAAAAATCCATCTCTTGTCCTTGGCACATGTTCCCTGCCTCCTCATTCCTCATTACCAAATCCCCAGGAATGTCATTTCTCACCCTTCGGTTTATTTAGACAGTGACGTTTTAACGAGAACCATACCATATGTGTGTTTTTAAAATTGAAGGCTGAAGTTACAAGGAAGGTCTGAAACAATATACTATAACATAAATGTCTCTGCATGTAATCCTCTGGTAATGTCAGCTGGGATTCAGTTTGAGAGGCTCTCTGTCTTCTGCTGTGGGTAGTATTTTCTTTAGTGGAGAAACACTTAACTTTAAAGAGTGGAAATTCAGCTTAGTTTCATAACTGCTTGATGTGTAGCAATCGACTATGAAGAGAGCACCCACCCTTCAGGGTTCAGCCATGCAAGAGGGTAGCACTCCACAGGTCCTGGAGTCACATTGTCATTGCTTAAAAATGAGCTTTTCCAACTTGTTAGTTTATTTTATACTTTCCGTGAAAATGAGAATGAAACTCTAGTATTTGTTAAAATAAGCCAATTTGTGTCTTTCCTCCATATAAAACATGTCCTTGTGTTATGCCATGCTGTATTGTATAAAAATGTATATTGTATGCTATATGTTGTTGTTGTTGTTAGGTGCCATCAAGTGCATGTCAGACTCATAGCTATCCTATGTACAACAGAGGAGACACTATTGTCAGTGCTTCTCTACTGTTCATAGGGTTTTCAATGGTGGATTGATTTTTGGGAGTGGGTTGCCGGGTCCTTCTCCCAAGCTGACAGCACCTGGTGTTCCCAGGTGGTCTCCCATCCAAGTACTAACCAGGCCTGACCCTGCTTAGCTTCTGAGATCTGATGGGATTGGATGCCTCCATGGTATGGCTGCAGACTATATGCTATACAGTAATATGCAAAATAACAAATTTTTCTGCCCACAATTTTCTTGTCTTTTCATTTGCTGAAAAGATAGAAGAGCCACATATTTGCTACAGAGGCTCTGAAGGGGACAGTACTTCTATCCAGCACTGGCATGCTTAATCTGGTGTCCCTGTCTTTATCGGTCATGCTGAGATGCTCACAGAGGTATTTTCTATGACTTATCCTTGGATGGGAGACCACCTGGAAATACCAGGTACTGCAGGCTAGGGAGAAGGACCTGGCAATCCACTCCTGAAGCAATCCACCAATGAAAACACTATGAATAGCAGAAAATGCACTGACAATAGTGCCGGCCACTGGCACAGTGTAGGTGGTGTCTCCTTCTGTTGCTATGAGTCTGAAGAATGCTACCACCTCCTCCACCCCCTCCCTATGAATGCTTGGAGCTCACTAACAATTCAAAATGTTTACTTGAAGTCTTACAATGCTTGTTTAAAGTTTCTGTAATGCTTGCCTAAAGTTTCTGTATAATTAAGTTTGCTCAAGTTTCAATTTCCTGACCTAGGCGGGGGATTCTCTGAAGAGGAACTAGGCAGGAAATTCCGAGATAAACAGATTAACTACAAAAATGTACTGGCCATAGGACATCCGGACCCAGATGGTTGAAACTTTCCAGAATCCCACCCTGAAAGTATTTTTTGAATTCCTCCAAACTTGCCCAATCAGTACCCGCCCTGACAACCCCGCCAACCTCCCACCGATCAATTCGAAACAAGTTTCCTTGTGCCTTCCCGCCACCCCTTAAACTGTATAAAAACCCCAAGCTCCTCTCCTTTGGGGTCGCCTGTCTTCCCTTGCTAGGGAGATTCTATGGAGGGTTGACCCCGGCGCCGGAAGTAAAGCCTCTTGCTTATTGCATCGATCTGCTTCTCGATGTCTCTCTGGGGCCTCTCTCCTCGAAGATCCTAATTTGGGGCCCTACAAATGGGACCTGACTGGATAGCACCTGACAATAACAATAGCGCACTCTTAAGACATCTTTAGAGACATACTTCTGCTCAGGACATCACACTTGGCCAAGTAATGACCAAAAGATCATAGCAGTTTCTCTTTGCTGCAGGAGTTTCTCTGTGTTTTCTATGTATTTTGTACTTTTGTGCTAACACTGAAAATGGTCGTAAAATACTTTTAACATGAAACCCAGAAGAATGCATAATTTGGAAATGCCTTCTCCATCATCAAACAGAAATTAAAGTATATAGAGAAAAGAGCATACCCTATTGACCAAGCATGCAGTGTAAAATTGCCTAGTCTCCAAGTGTGGTGCATGGCAAGGTTTATTATACTTCAAATCGACACATGGCTAAACATAGCTTAATACAGAGCCACTTATATAACTAAGAAAAGGAAACTTTTCTTCAAAATAAATTTCACAACAGTGAGATTCTGTAAAATTAAGGGGTGAAATAAAATGTTAGTAACTCGACCAAAAAAAAAAAAAAAGATCTGTACTAAAGTGCTTGTGATAGTTTGTACTCACTCCTCAGTCACTGTATGGAAGCTCAGGGAGGTAGAGAATGTGTCCAGGATATAAACCTACAGTTGCTTTAAAAATGCTTTATACAAAACTTCAAAGTTTTGTGGTGATGGTTATTGTTTTCTAACCAATGTTTCTGAAGTGTTTTTATTTCTTTTTCTTTTTCTTTTCTTTCTTTTTTTTTTTTTTGCATGCCCAGGGAACATTTTTAAAAGATGATATGATAACAAGTTACAGTGAAGTCAAGTGCAATTAGTGCTTAAGCTTGTCGCATGAGTCAGCCATGGAGGTAAGGCAGTATAACCGTCCAGATTAGTGACACTTAGGAGCTAAGTGTATCTCACAGCACATTCAGCTAAGCGTGAGGTTAGAGAACAGATGCGTTGACGGGATGACTGATGTGCCGTAAACGTCTGAGCCATAAATGAGCTAATATTAGAAGTGACAGAAAACTGGGGAGTGCCTGCTCTTCGCAGAGATTATTAAAAGTTTTTGAACTTCTGAGACTTTATTTTTAATAGAACAAACTGATTGATTTTCTAAAATTATGTATCAGATAGTTAAGTTAAAATTGCAGGGAAGTTTAATTTAAAAAAAAACTAAATTCCTATTGTTTACTAGACAATTAAATTTGTTTTAACCTATCCCATTTCAATTTTACAGGAACACTCTTCCATTCCCAAATGAATAAAAATGCATCATATTTTTCTATTGTTTTAATTACCTATTGCTGTCTCCCATTAAAGAGCAGTAAAATTATATAGTTACACATCACTTAATGAGGGCATACATTTTGAAAACTGCATTCTTATGCAGTTTAATTATTGTGCAACTATCACAAAATGTGTAATCAAGAGACTCAGTAGAAACTTGACCTGTGAGGCGGCCAACACAACACAGCACACTCCTTAGAAGAAGGTGTTTTTCTTAGTAGCAAAACTCTAAAATAATGGCAGAAATGTAGTGTAGTAAATACACAGCCAACTCTTTGTTTTTCAATGCTATTGTAGAACAATAATATTGAGGTGATTATCATCATGAAAATCACTGGTCATCAGACTGTGGCAAAACACCAATTTGGAAAAGGACTCGAATTTCTCACAAAGTTCTATTAAAGGTAGGAGCATAGGTGGGAAAGGGTGCTATGCTATATGACAGGGGTACAGATGAAAACCAGAGGGTGAGCCTAGTGTCCCCAACCACACTACATTGCACTTTGTATGCTCAATCCAAAGTGGCTCTTTAGACTGTCAGCATCTCGGAGCCACAGAAGATTCAGTTTAAGAGTCTTCCAACTAGCAAACAAATGATACCAAAAGATGAGCACTCTCTTTATGTATGTGTGTGTGTGTGTGTACACACACACACGTACACACACACACACACACACACACACACACACACATACACATATATATATATATATATATATATATACACGAGTATGAAATAGAATAGAATAGACTGAAGGTAGATATTGGGTAAGAAAACATAAGATCAGTAACAATCACAAGGCACCAAAAGATGAGCACTCTCTTTATGTATATGTGTGTGTGTGTACACACACACGTACACACACACACACACACACACACACACACATATATATATATATATATATATATATATATATATATATATATATATATATACGAGTATGAAATAGAATAGAATAGACTGAAGGTAGATATTTGGTAGGAAAACATAAGATCAGTAACAATCACAAGGCATATAGGTGACAAATTTGGGCTATAAATTGTCACTCTAAAAATAGGAAAAATATCCAGGTACAGTGGTGCACACCTGTAATTCCAGAGACGACTTGGGAGGCAGAGGCAGGAGGATCACACATTTGAGGCCAAAGGCAGCCTGTATAACTTAGTGAGACCTTGACTCAAAATTAAAAATTAAAAATGGACTGGTAGTGCAGTTTGGTGGTAGAGTGCTTGTGAAGTATGCGTGAGGCCCTGGATTCAGTCCCCGAGTGTCACCAAACAAATGAAAGAAAGAAAGAAAGAAAGAAAGAAAGAAAGAAAGAAAGAAAGAAAAGAAAAGAGAAAAAAAAAGGAAGGAAGGAAGAATAAACCAAGTGTGGTGGCTCATGACTGTAATCCCATTACACAGGACCCTGAGGCAGTAGGATCTATGTGAGTTTGAGTCCAGCCTGGTCCATCTAGAGAGTTCAAGGCCAGCCTGGAATACACAAGAAGACTATTTCTCAAACACACACACATACACCGACACACACACTAAAATTTTTTAAAAAATCAATGGTTCTTAGAAAGGAATTCAGTGAAGAAATCTATATGAGTTCAGTAATACCCATCTGTAATAATTTTCATATAAAGTAAAACGATCAAACCAGAATGAAAAAAGAATGTAGAAGTTGCAGCAGTTAAGAGGTTAGTAACAGTATTTTCACTTTCAATACATGAGCTCAATGACTCAGAGTTAGACTGTCTGTCATAGTATTAATCAAAGTTGAAGATTAATCACAAAACTGCCTCCAGATTTTCAAATTTTTTAAGAATTATAGGTGCATTAGTCAGGTTTCCATTTGTTGCTGTTGTTAGGTGCCATTCAGTCGGGTCTCACTCTTAGCGACCCTATGTACAACAGACAAAACACTCCCTGACACTGTGCGATGCCCAGCACCGTTGTCATTGCTTCTCTGCTATTGAGAGGATTTTCAATGGTGGATTGTTTCAGGAGTGGGCTGCCAGGTCCTTTCCCCTAGCTTGCAGCACCTGGTGTTCCCAGGTGGTCTCCCATCCAAGGGCTAACCGGGCCCAAACCTACTTAGCTTCAGAGATCAGGTGGGATCAGATGCCAAGAGGATATGGCTGCAGACATACTTCCCATTACTATAATTAAATAATGGAGGTAACTTTTTGTAAAGAGGAAAGGCTTATTTTGATTCACACTTTTTGAGGTTCTAGTCCAAGATCAGGCAGACCCATTGCTTTGGGCCTCTGGTAACAGGCTATGTGTTTGTGGCAAGGGCACATGGAGGAGCAATCAGCTTACGTCGTGGCTAACAAGCAAAACAGAAAGAGGAAGAGGCAGTGGCCCAACAATCCTCTTTGAAGGCCATGTGCCCAATGACCTAAGGACTTCTCACTAGGTGCCCCCTCCTAGAGACTCACCACCCCAAGTAGTACCACCCAGAGGAACCA
This sequence comes from Pedetes capensis, assembly GCA_007922755.1. Taxonomy (NCBI): domain Eukaryota; kingdom Metazoa; phylum Chordata; class Mammalia; order Rodentia; family Pedetidae; genus Pedetes; species Pedetes capensis. Next base: position 30,160 of record VMDO01019078.1, on the reverse strand, counting down.
ACCTTTAACACAGGGACCTTTAGGGGACACCTGTCCAAGCCCCAGCAGTGGGTGTCTCATAACTCAGGTGTTGCTAAACCAACATCCCAAGGGTCAGCGTCTAGAGGGAAAGGAGTGTTTTCAAGAAAACAGGCTGATGTCAAATTATGGCAAATTTCTAGAACTTATCAAGAAAACAGTGTGAGGATATTAGTTAATAATAAATGCATTATAATAATAGTTTAACCCATATTCCTCTGCTATTCATAAGAAATAGTGAAACAGTAGACATAAAAATACTAAAAAAGCATTATATTCATTTGGCAAAAAACCTTTTACAGAGGTGGACAAATTTTACAAGATAATAAAAAGCAAATTAAATGAGAGTAAAAATTGCCTTACAATTCAACGCTTCATAGGTCAAATGAAGCTAATTAGTGGCTTTACCTAATCTTTATAGAGTTTTTATTTTAGCTTTTCAACATGGGAAGGAAGTTAGGTGCCTCACAGCCATTTTCTGCATTCCTCTAATGGGAGGGAAATGCCCCTGAGAAAGATAAAGGGGGGACCCAGCTAAATTTCCCTAAATGCATGCTAGTGACAAGACTGAAAGTCCATTATGGTTTTTCTCTTGTTGTTGGCAGCAGAGGTTTATTCATACAATATTATTAATGTTGTTGTTGTTAAGTACTATCAAGTCAGGTCAGACTCACAGAAATCCTACGCACAACAAAGATTACCCAATGCTGCACCACGCCCTGCACTGTCAGTGTTTCTCTCTTATTCACAGGGTTTTCCAGGGCTGATTGTTTGGGGGATTGTTTCAAGAGTGGGCTGTCAGGTAGTTCTCCCATCTTTAAAGTGCTGGGGATTGAACCCAGGGCCTCAGAGAGCTCAGAGCAGCACTATACCAACTGAAGTACAGAGATTGATGGCACAGGGGAGCCCGGAGCACATCTGAGGAGTCGTTGGAGTATAAAATGCCCATGCCTCTCACACATGCACCCTCTGTGTTTGCTGCATGAACTACTTGGAGCCCTTTACAGATTAGTCTTGTCTGATGTTGATGGAATGGGTCTTGAGAATGTGCACCGATTGTCTCAGGCCCACTTGTGATCATTAGACCTTTGAGATTATGAATAATGCTTGATATCAAGTAAGATGTTTGATTCATGGATCTAAATTTACAAATGGATCCTGTTTGATACCTCAGAAATTTTAATAAATTATATTTTAATACATGCATAACATATGTGGTACATTACATGCATATATAATATACCTGAGCTAGTTGATTAGTGAAGGTATAATCAATAGAAGTATTTGCCTTTCAAATCTTTCAATCACAGCTTTTCTTTCCCCATGTTGGATCACTTAGAACTTATTGATAGAAAAGACTTGGATTTGGATCTTTAGTCTGCTAGTTATTTTGATTTCCTAGAGAAGTTTCTCCAATTCTGTGGATCTCAATTTTCTCAATTGTACAGTATAGATAATCCAAGAGTCATTATGTAATATATCTGGTACATGGAAAATGAATTCTTATAACAAGTATCCAATTGGAATTCCAGAGGATTTTCTTTTTGAGCAAGTATTGTTTTGTATTTTCTTCAATAGCTACAGTATCATGAGAACTTTAGAATTCTAAATGTCAACATAATGCAGAATTACCAAAATTTTACCTGATGCAAGGCTAAGATGAAAGACTAATGCAAAAGATGACAGATGAAATAAATCTTGGGAAGGCTACTTTCATAGAATGAAATTATAGTCTCCCTTGAAAAACCCAAAGGCTAGGCCATGCATAGTGGCTCACACCTAGTATCCTGGTAACTTGGGAGTCTGAGGCAGGAGGATTGTAAGTTTGAGGCCAGTGACAGCCTGAGTAGTTTAGCAAGACCCTGTCTCAAAATGAAAAAATAAAAAATGGGCTGGGAGTGCAGTCTAGTGGTAGAGCACTTGCAAAATGTGTGGAAGGCCCTGAGTTCAGTCCCCAGGACTGAAAAAAAAAATCTTTGAAAATGTTCTCTGATTTATACTGTACTAAAGCAAGTATAAAATGAAAAAAAGCAAAAATATTTAGAACAAAATATTTTTATAATAACCAGTTTATGTATGCTTATATACATAAAATAAGTGACTACAATAGCAGTATGACTCTTGCCCCTAGAAGGTATGTTCTTACTGTAAGAATGGTGGTCTGTGGGTCACCCCTCCCTATAGCTGGTGCACAGGCTAGCTCTTTCTTCTCCAGTTGGGATTGGGACCCCACACCGGGGGGACTGGTGAGGCACTGTGGATGGAGTCAAGGACAGATGAGTTTGGGATGCCTTTAGTACAGATTTTATTGTACAGCTCCTGTAAGAAATAAAGCCCTCAGGTGGCCATCTGGGTCCCAGCATCCAGGATGTCCTCCAAGTAGGTTGGCTTCTGTTCTGCTATTGTTGGTTCCTGATGATCTCTATCTCAACCTGGTGATGGAGTGGCCTCTGCGATGGCAGGCAGTCTTCTCTCTTGATCTGGTGATGGTGTGGCTCGTCTGCGGTGGAGTGGCAGAACTGCAGAGTCATGAGTGAGCTCTGCTTATATAGTCTTTGAGTACTGCCTCAAGATGGCAATCAACCAATCAGGTGGTGGTGCAAGGGGCTGGGCACAACCAATTAGGAGTGACATTCAAATAAAGCTTGAAACCAGATGACACTTTCTGGCCAATCAAGGGATGTTCTTTAGTGGCCAATCAGGGGGCAGGGTGAGGGTTGGGAGTATCCAATTAGATAACAGGGGGTCTAGGCAGGCACCATCTTGGCTCACTCGATGCCAAGAGAGACCTGGATGTGGGACAAGGGTCACTGGGAGCCCTCTTGCCTTGGCGTATAGATGTCAGTCCTCCAGGTGGGCTAGACAGGCCCCTATCCCAGTCATGCTTCCTCTCTATCACCTGTAGCTATCCCATAATATTCCCTACAGTGGTCCACGAGGAACCATGAGCACCTGTTGGTGGTCCTCATCCTGCTTCCCAAGGGTCATGTTGGCATTGTTGTTGTTGTTAGGTGCCGTCGAGTTGGTATCTGACTCATAGCGACCCTCTGTCCAACAGGAGAAACACTATTGTCAGTGCTTCTCTGCTGTGCATAGGGTTTTCAATGGCAGATTGATTTTTGGGAGGGGTTTGCCAGGTCCTTCTCCCAAGCCTACAGCTTGTGGTGTTCCCAGGCAGGCGGTCTCCCATCCAGGTACTAACCAGGCCTGACCCTGCTTAGCTTCTGAGATCTGACGGGATCAGATGCCACCAGGCTACGGCTGTAGGCTCATGTTGGCATTACATACTTCATAATCATTTATATTCTTTTAATTTGTAGCCACTGAGAAAATGTAAGCTGGAACATGAACACCTAAGGTGGCAATAAATTCAGCAGGTAATTCCCTGGTCAAGTATCCTTTCTCATTGGTGGATAGATGGGGTTATGAGGAGATAACATCCAGAAAAATTTTTCTTGTGTGCAGAAGAAGTTGTTGGTTATCATAGGTCAAATAGAACAGGATTGACTTTACTGCTCAAAGCCTTTCTTGAATGTCTGCTATTTACAAGGCATTTTGAAGAAAATGTGCCATACATCTCTGAAATAAAGTGACAAAGCTCAGAAAATTACTTTAAAAAATGTGTGGATAGCAGATGCCCATTTAACTCCTAGAAAATTATTTTTGTCTGCACTAGAGAACTATAGTAATGTTTACAAAATTTCATAGAGAGATTTTATGTGCGTTGGTAAATAAACTACATAATTAAAGGCACTGGCACATAAACTGCTTTGTGTTCTCTTTTATTTTGTATGTTAATGAGTTTCATCCGGGCAAAATACCTTTATGTTCCATAAAGAAACAAATAAACCAGAGTGTGAAAGGCTAAGCCATAGAGAGCCTTTTTAGCCAATATAAAATATGATGAAAACATCTATACTCACTGTGTCCTTATAAAAGCAATACCCCAAGTTTAGAAGAAAAATAATAAATTTCTTCAAAAGTTCCCAGTACTCAATTTCTGACCCAAAGATAGGAAGAAATTAGAGTCTATTTCTTATGTTGCTGTAAATGAAAAACCACATCAACGTGTGTCAGTGCTTCTCTACTGTTCATAGGGTTTTCAATGGCGGAGTGATTTTTGGGAGTGGGTTGCCAGGTGGGTCTCCCAAGCCTACAGCACCTGGTGTTCCCAGGAAGTCTCCCATCCAAGTACTAACCAGGCTCGATGGTAGATGCTTCGCTTGGATGCTTAGCTTCGAGGATCTGATGGAACAGGGTACCACAGGGCTACAGCTGCAGGCACGTATTTCCATATGGCACTAAAAAAGTAAGCACATGTAATCGGAGTGAAGAATGTCATCAGAGAGAAGTCTGTGCTCTGGAACAGGGTAGAGGTTTCTTCCCTAGAGTCAGGTGAGCCCTTGATGGTGCACGCATACCTAGGGGCTTTTTGGCCTTCCTCACGGCTTATACAGCAGATCCATCTTCAAGACGTATGTCTCTCATTCACCTCTGATCACAGATATCCATCTAACTATGGTTAGGACATTTTCACAAGTTTCGAATATGACGTCCCTGCCCATGAACCTTCTGTTACATACCTCAGGCTGGCCTTTAACTTGCAATCCTTCTGCCTCATGCCTTGGCCTTCCCAGTGCTGGGATTACAGATCTATACCACAAAGCCCAGTTCAAACTCCTTTTTTCTCTCCTTTCTGGAATTATCCTCATGATTCTGTGTTATTCCCTCCTCAAAATTTAGTTATTAGCTGGGCATAATGGCTCACACCTGTAATCCCAGAGACTTGGGAGAGAGAGGCAGGAAGATTGACAGATCAAGACCAGAGGCAGCATGAGTAATTTAGGGAGATCCTGTCTCAAAATGGGAGAAGGACCCAACCCACTCCCCAAAATAAATCCACCATTGAAAATCCTACGAACAGCAGACAAGCACTGACAATAGTGTTTTGCCTGTTGTACACAGGGTTGAGATGAGTCAGATACTGACTCAACAGCACCTAAAAACAACAACTGTCTCAAAAAGTTTTAAAAAATGGGTTGAGGGTGCAGCTCAGTGGTATAGCATTTGCAAAGTATGCAGGTATGAGGCCCTGGGTTCAACTCCCTAGTAACACACACACACACACACACACACACACACACACAAATTTAAATTTAGTTACTAAAAAGTATCTCAGAATGTAGGTATTCCTCAGTCTAGCAATTATCCAGACTCCAAGTTAAAATTTCTCTTGGGCTTGCTACTGTTCTATAAATATACCTCTCCCAGGGCTTGTTAGAGCATGCACTCCCTCAAAATTGCCTGCGTCTTATAGTATTTGATTCTTAATTCTAGGACATCTCTACTTAACTGAAAATTTTTCTTCCTCAGAATAATTGAAATTCTACACGGCAGTTTGTAGTAAACTAACAATAAAAATAAATGAACAAAAGAAACAGCCTTCCCCAACAAAGTAAATTTGGCAACAATTGTCTCCAAACTGAGCATGATTTATATTATCATCCGAGTAACAAACATCCCCCAGAGTAGCTTTAAACAACACTATGTGCTAAGTCTCTTAATTCTCAATATTCACCAGGCACGTCTTTTGCTTCATGTGCCGTTCACTATAGCATTGACATGACTGGAAAGTCCGCAGCATCCTCCTCTCAGGGCTGGAGGTTGGTGCTGGTTGCAGATTGGAGACCGTGCGGACTCCTCCATGTGGACGCTTGGGCTTACTCACAGCATGGCGGTGGGTTCTACAAAGGAGCATCCCAAGTGAAAGGGAGCGTGTGGTGCCAGGCACCACAGGCTTGGGTCCAGACATCTCTAAAGGCCACTTCTACAGTGTTCTGTATGCCCAAATCATCCAGGAGTAGCAGACCTGCGCGAACAGGGAGAAGCGCCAGCTCTTGAAGAAGGAACCGGAGGTGTGTGCAGGGAGGGTGGAAATGGCAGCCACTGTATCTGGAGACAACCCATCACACATAGCCTGTGAAACCTGGCTTTCCACACACCTCCTAGGAAAACATGTGGTCTTCACCTCTCAGGCATATGTTACCATGTAAATGATCCCATCACTTTTCAGAGTCTAAAATAAACCTTCAAAGGATTCTGACTCACAGCAGTATGGTTAATTCCTCTCATATCTGACAAAGTGATGCCTCTCTGAGTTCATTAAGTAAAGCCCAGCCAAGAAATACATTTCCCTCTCTCTGGGCTCTTAAAATATTTATCTGTTACAAAATACAAAGCAAATACAACATGCACTGATTATCTTGTCTTTGAAATGCCTCATTACGTCTTTCTTTTAACGAAGACCCTATTTGTGAGATTCATGAGCTGTAAAATGCACTCCACTTATTTTTGGAATATTAATTGATTTTAAATATTCTATAGTCATAACTAAGAAGAATGCATTTCTGTATTCAGCATAATCAATTTCATGTTGTAAGTGATTTAAAGTAAAATGTTCGCTAACCATGCCTATAAATATGGCAGCATATGAAATTAAAATAACAATACAGATATTTGAGAAACCCAATTTTATACCAAATTAGATTTTAAATGGGATCTGTTTCTAAGGAAATTAAAGATGCATCTGCATAAATAGGGTAAAAATCTTTTTAGAAAATCTCTATGAAAAGTTACTTAGCCATAAACTTGTACCATTGCTTCCATCTCTGTGACACAGCATTCCTCCTGAAAAGCTACGCAGCAAAGGTTAGTGCTTTCTCAGCCTCTAGTTGGCGCTGTTTTTCCAAGACATTATGAGCACAGTGAAGGGTATTTCCTTTAGCTGGAATGCCTTGTGCCCATAGGGTTTGCACCACTATATTACAGTGGTCTATGGACAAGTGCTAGCACAGACACCTGGAGAAACTACTGTAGGGTTTAGAACATATTCTCCTCCTCCTTCTTCCTCTTGTCTGTCTCCCTCTCCCTCTCCTCTGTCTCTCTCTCCCTCTCCCACTCCTCTCTTCCTTTCCCCCCTCGTCCCCCCTCCCCCCTCCTTCTTCCTCTCCCTCTCCTTTCCCCTCACACTCAGCATTCTAGCTAGTGATGGTGTTTAACCTTTACAATTTTCTTCCACAAGAAAACTCACAACCCAGGATGGTTGCTACTTTAGCCTCTTTGGTTCTGTAAAACAAGAGCAAATACCGAGTGGCTTCTAAACCACAGAGTGTATTTCTTCCAGTCTGGAGTTTGGGAAGTCTGACTGACTGTTAGACTCCAGAAGATTTGGTGTCTGGTCAGGCCCTTTGGGGTTCAGAGGCTCTGTCCTCACATGGCAGCAGGGTGAGGGTCTCTCTAGAACCTGTTTTACAAGGGCATTGATTCCATGGATGTACGCTCCATCCCCATGACCAAATCATCTCTCAAAGGATCCATCTCTAATTACCACTGCCTCGGATCTTGGATTTGAACATATGAATCTGGGGGAAGCATAAACTATATGCACATGACCACAGCTGTATTGGTTGTTGAGGAAGAAGTCTCTTGGGTAATTCCCTCATGTTTTCAGAGCATTCTGAATTTCATGTGAGTGATATGTGCATCACAGCCCAGTTGAAGTCAGGAGCAAACTTGCCGTGCCTTCTTCCATACAAGATATTACTTCCTTACACTTGCACACCTGGATGAGGAACTAACCATGCTTGCTTAACAAAGAATGAGAACCTGATTCAAAGACCACTGACAGCTTCTCCCACACCAAGAAGCCAGCAAAATTTAAACAGGAATCTCACAAACCTTAGTCAACAGTGTCTGACTAGAATGTACAACACAGAAATAACCCCAGAATTTATGTCTTATATCAGTGGGCTTAAATTTACATCTTTCACATTTTTCATCAGTTTTCTTATTTCTACTCCCAAGCTTCAATTTTAATATTTCTTTGGATAAAATCACCTTCTTATTCATTTTGGGAGGAACTTTGAATCTAAACTCCACCAACCATTTCAGTAAGCAGATGGATGTGAATATCTTGTATAATCTTAACTGAAATTAACATTTTGTCATACCTAAAGAAATTATCTGAATTAATGAAAAGACTCTCGCAAATTTCTTCTTACTTGTATATGTGCACGTGTAGTTTGACACGCCCCAGTTCCCTGTAGGCTGAGCTGTGGGGAATTTAGACTGCATACACAGTCTGAATACAGCCAGAAATGCGCTCACTGGCTCTACCAACAATTCAGGGGGAATGCAGCATTTAATAAGGTTGAGTGTTTGGCAACTTGTAAATTCAACAAGTTATTGGCATTTTTATGGTCTTGTTTGCTAATCTCCTTAGAATGAACTGACTTATAGTTGCGTCTTTTGAAATTCTAGATATGGAGCAAGAATTAACTTTTCTTTTTCTTGTACTTCTTTACTTTTGTCTTTAAACAAAAGTCACAAATAAGATTATATGTATTTATTGTGCACAACATGATGCTTTGAAGTACACAGACATTGTCAAATGGTTAAGTCTAACAAATTAACAAAGGCATTACCTCATATAGTTACCATTTTTGTGATGAGAACACTTAACGTCTGCTCTTTTTGCATTATTGAAGAACACAAAGCATTATCATTAACAATATACTGTTACCTTGCTGTAGATCTTGAATTTACCCTTCTATCTAACTGTAATTTTGTGTCCCTGCCTTTAGTAATCCTCTTTTACTCTCTACATTAATGAGATCACCTTCTTTAGAATCTGCATCTGACTAAGACCATGCAGTATTTGTCTTTAGGTGTCTGGTTTATTTCAGTTCATAAATTATGTAACAAATTTTCTGATAAATTTAATAGGAATAGTTTTGGTATAAAAGGAGAGTATCTGGAAGCAAGTAATTTTTTGCCATGTTACAACATATTCAATTTATGTAGGAAAAATAGCTCTCTTCACAGTCAGACATGCATTTTACTCCAGAGTGTGGAAGCATAGCTATATTGATACCTTGGCCTCATTCAGAAAGTGCACATTGTCATGGATATTTAATATATTGTCATTTTCATCCGTAAACCAGAAGATAACGAAAAAATTAATTTGAAGGTGAAGGGAAATTGTTAAAATAGCAAGGTGCCTAGCTGTCTGAACTGACGTGGTTATACTGACAAATCTCATTAATCAAAAGTGGTCCTTTCCTATTGAAATATGAAAATGAATTAAAATTGTATTATGAAAGGATCACAGAATTTATGAATTATAGAATCCAAAATGTTCATTTCTTAAAACATCACAAATAAGGTTCAACATTTCTAAATTATTAGACATAGTTGCAGTCAATTTTTTACTGAGAAACATTCAACATATAATCAGCATACTTCTTTTGGATTCCAGTTAACCATGCTTTTCATAATGATCTCAAAACAATGAATTATGAATTATGGCTAATCATATATTTGTATTTTAAATATATTCATTTGAAAATAAGTTTTAAGCATTCATAAAATTAATATTTACTACACTAGATTTCATTTGCTTGAAGAAATAGAAAATACATGTTTGTAAGATTGTATTCAGAGAAATATTGGAAAATAGAAGTAGCCTAATTTTTCTAATATAGAAAAATAATTACTGACTTATAATCTTTGGTTTCCTGCTTTAGGATGAGTAATTCATAATAAAACTTTTAATTTAATTTATTGTAAGTTTTCAAGTGTAATCATGTTTCTTTATAATTAGAAATAATATGCTCCATACAATATCATTGATTGATCCAGATCCAATTTATCTGCCAACATGGAAGAATGCAAAGAACTATAATTCAATAAAATAAAAACAATAGTTGTAAATATAAATATATTTTTCTTCCTCCATCTTATTTCTGAAGGTTTTCTTAAGACTTGTTGTTGTTAAGTGCCATTGAGTTGTTTCCAACTTGTAGCGACCCTTACACGATTTCCAGTGGCTGATTGTTTCGGGATTGCCTTGGGAGGGGGTTGCCACATCCTTCTCCCATTTTTGTGGTGCTGGGAATCAAACTTGGGACGTCAGAGATGGCAGAGTGGTGATCTACCAACTGAGCTAAATCCCAGCCCTTCATAAGACTTGTTGTTGTTGTTGTTGTTGTTAGGTGCTGTTGAGTCGAGTCTGACTCATAGCGACCCTCATAGGGTTTTCAATGGCTGACTGTATCGGGATTCCCTTGGGAGTGGGTTGCCGCGTCCTTCTCCCATTCGTAAGACTTAGGCACCTGTAACGATGGAAGTACCTTGGTGATTCTGCCATTCATCACTCCTGCTGTAGTGTAATTGTGGCCACAAAAGATTTTAATAGAAGGATTGTAGTTATTTTAAAGCAAGTTTTTGAGTGAAGAGTAACTATGTAAAAAGTGTTTCAGCTCTTTGAAATACAGACATGAGGTATAATTGGGAAAATAGCATCTTAATAGCAGAGTCAATGTGCAATTCTTTCTAAGATTGGCTTGCATTGTCTCTGACCATTTTGAATATTTGAATTCACCATAAATAGTTTATACTTTTTATTAGTTGATAGTTTGTTATCTTCTAGTAATCTATTAAAGGGGATGGTGTATTTGAAAAATAGCAATGCTGTTAATATGATGTAAGAAGCAAAATTTACCAGAATTTTAAGACAGAAGTCATAGAAGGATTATGCAGCTTTACACGGGATTTACATAGCAAAGCTAGTCTCAAAAAATTACTGGTCTATATGAAAAATATGAAATCAAGATGATGATTTATAAGTCAAAAATGGTTTGTACTTCCTAAAAAATTTTTTAGATATTGTTTATTGATAATTAAAAATTGAAAGAGCACAATAAATGTGATAAATATCAATATATATCTATACTTGTTCATAATGGAAAAGAATTGCTTAAAATATTCTAACTCATTGATTTCAGATATATGATAGATACTTAGAAATGATATTTAGCCTGCCTCTGGTAATGTAGAAGACAAAGTAACTATGGACAATTTAAACAGGGAAATAATAATGCTGCTAATACGATGTAAGAAGCAAAATTTACCAGAACTTTAAGTCAGAAGTCATAGAAGGCTTATGCAGCTTTGCAGGAGATTTACATAGCAAAACTAGTCTCAAAAAATTGCTGGTCTACATGAAAGATATAAAATCCATAGTCACCTTGTCTTCTACACTAGCAGAGACAATATATAACTGGCATGTGTTTCTAGGTTGGTGTTCATAATTCCTGTCAGTGAGATGAGAACACAATGATCAGAGTCTCCTAAGTTACCATCAACTTGTTAAAAATTCCATTAAGAAAAAATTCTAATGGTATTACTGGTGTGGGTTGGCCGAGCACCCACCAAATTGCAATGTGTCAAGAGATTGGTCCCTAGGAAGTTGGTAAGTCTTTAGGAGGTGGAACTCAGTGAGAAGTCCTGAGGTCACTAGGAGTGTGCTCTCCAAGGGGATTGTGGGATCTTATTCCATTCTTCTCTTTTTCTTTCAGCTTCCCAGCTCACAAAATGAGAAGCTTCCTCCAACACGAACTCCTGCCATGCTGTGTTGTTCTTGCCAGAAGCCTAAAGCAATGGGGCCACCTCAACTTGGGCTGTAACTTCCAGAACTGACAGTGAAAATAAACCTTTTCTCTCTAGGTCAGTTGCCTCAGTTATTTCCATATAGCAATGCAAAACTTTGTAATGCAAACACTGTTATGTTTTTATCCTGTTTTATGCCCTAAAGGAAATGTCATATAATACTATGGTGGTGTTGTTGTTAGGTGCCGTGGAGTCAGTATCTGACTCATAGCAACCCTACATACAACAGGGGAAACACCATTGTCAGTGCTTCTCTGCTGTTCATAGGGTTTTCAATGGCGGATTGATATTTGGGAGTGGGTTACCAGGTCCTTCTGCCAAGCCTACAGCACCTGGTATTCCCAGGTGGTCTCCCATCCAAGTACTAACCAGGCCTGACCCTGCTTAGCTTCGACAATCTGACAGGTTTGAATGCCACAGGGCTACCGGCTGCAGGCAATACCATGGTGAGCTCCATCAATACATCAGAATGACAAGCACTATTATTGTTCTGACTAGTTCAATCTGGAGGATAAAAACGTGTGAACGTTTGAGTAAGTTAATTGTGTATGACCTCTAATGATTTAGTTTGAGGATTAAGTCCATTAGTTACCCAGATTCAATATCACAATCAAGCACAGAAAGTCATTTACATACCTCCTGCTAAGATCTTTGTTGCTCTCCCACTTGCATTAGCAGAGAATGTTATAAGGCAAATGAGAAGCTATGTTAGGAGTTTTCAGTGTTCCAGCTAGAGTAAAGGGAAGCATTTCTTGCGACCAACACTACTTAATATTCTTGGCAACAGATGATAACTAAAGAATTTGTATATGATACCTTGCATCAATCCATGCTTCAAAATAGAAGCCCAGTGATATTCTAAAGCTAGGACTCTCATGCAGCTTTATGTTTTTTACCTCTGTGGGAATAATTGGGCAAAAATAATTTAAAGGAGCCACTTTTTCTTCATCTATCTATCCCTCTTGAATGGAACATTATCTACTATGTTTTCCTATCTATGGCCGTGTTCCCTTTATGTTAGAGGTAGCATCATAATAAAGATAAGTAATAGATTTTTCAGGAAAACTGATGACCTTTCAGATGGCTTGAATACATATTGAATATCTAGTAAATGCAAATTCTTATATAGCATTTAACTTAACAAAAGACAATCTTGTTTTGCAGTGCAAGTGTTTTATGTAGTCTGCATCAGTGTTTGGGGAAAATGCATATATATTAATTCTTTGGTTGGAAAATATATCATTCTTCAATAATTGTATGGGGCATACTTCCACATCAGAGCTAAATTGATTTAACTGAATTTTCTTTCAGGTTCCATTGAGTAATATAACCATGTCTGTGGGTGAAGCAATAACTGCCATAGTTCAGACAGTAAAATGAAAAATGTGAAAACAGCAACAACATCAAAGGCACTAGTCTAGCAGAAGATTCAACAGCAACTACTTCAAATGCTGATATACTTCCTCATTTATGCATAAGGAAAATACATCTGGCAAATATTTTAATGTAGCAATTTTCTGTGCATCTAGTAAGAAATCATTGTGACCAGTTTGTATGGTGGAGCTGTCATATTATTTCACAGAACCTGTGTGCAGCCTATTTACTGACCTTAGCAGGATATAAAAATCTATTTAAGAAAGTTACGTATGAAGGTCTGGGGAGTCCATATTCCTCAGACAAGTCTATTCCTCTTTGTTATTGCAACAGAAGAGCTGTGCCATTTTTTCCTGTTCTTTCAGACACAGCTTTCCAGAATTCTAATACAACTTGTCTATATTTTTACTGTGGTTCATAGCATCTCAGTTTATTAATATTGACACTTACACTAGCTCACATGACCATTAAAATGTCAATAATATGACAACGTATAGGTAATAACTACCAAAATTCCTGATGCTGAAACACAGAATATATTCTATACCCTACAAGTTCCTTGGTAAATTTGAAGGCAAGTTTCTTAGACCAACTCCTAAAACACAGGGACTGAGGTATAGCTTTATTAGCAATAATTCACTAGGAGGCAGAACCCCAGGTTGGGAAGAGGAAGTGACATGAGCCAGGATTGGACAGGAAGGAAGTAGAGGTTCATGTGTCACTATGTTTGTCCTGTTTTCATGAACTGCTACAGAGTAGTCTGTTGGATGCCCAGAAGACACACCTGTGTTGCCTTCAGCATCATCTTGAGGATAGAGACCACTGTCTCCTGGCATGTGACCTTATCCATTGAGAAAGTTGGGAGATGAACTAGGAGCAAGGAAGATGAATCTAGCCAGCGTCAGGCAAGGGAGCTCCACAGGGCTGAATAAATTGGGTCAGCTTTAGCTTGTGCTCTGGCCAAGCAAAGTAGTCAAGCATGGAGGAAAACTGTGGAAGACAATCTCTGGAGATGGCTAAGATTCATCTGATGTGGACGTCACATTAGCTTTGGCACTTAGTGGTCCTCACGTTCCATGTCCTTTTCCTAAGTGTTCAGGACTCCCCACAGTTGATTCCACTTTTACTCTGCAGCTTGCGATGAAAATTTTAATCTATCCATAGCAAGATTTTTCAACTTGGCTCTCTTGGCATTGGGAGCTGGATAATTCTTCATTGGAGGGGCCTAATAGAATGTGTAGCAGAATTCCTAGTCTGGATCTCCTAGATGGTAGGAGCAACTCTGATCCAGTTGTGGTGACTGTACTATCTCGAGGCATTGACAAACATTGCATGGGTGGCAAAAGTGCCCTAGGTGAAAATTAATGATCTCTACAACTGACACTGGGCAGAATTGGCTTGTCCAGGCTCCCAGTTCCCTATGTCTACAATGGATGTAAACAAGAGCTTATCTACATATCAGTCCACCAGCTGTAATGCCCATGGGTGCATTTTAGTTTTTCAAGGCACTGCATTTTCCTTGTTTTACTTCCTGTTCTCTAAGCACCCGTTCTATGCCTTTTTTGTTCTTATTTTCAAGAAACATAAATAATGGGTGAATGCAGAGTCCCTATTTATAGCACTGGACTTCTCTCCATAAACCACACTGTCGTAGTGAGCTGAGTCCTCCTACTCTTTTAGCCCCCCACCTGTTTGCATGGAGTGACTCCTGTGTGAACCAAATCAGACTGGCTAGTTATGAATCCTGACTCCACCACATAGGGCTGGTGTGACTTTAGGGAAGATACTGACAATAAATACCAGTATCTGTCTTTTAGATCTGTGTGGGAACTCTGGGGGAAAATGATGGGATGGTCACATGATGTGACTGTCATGATACTTGACATATGCCAAGCAATGAAAGTTACCCATTGGTGTTCCTTATGTTTGTACTCTGATCTTTCATCTGTTCCTCACCCCTTAAAACATCTTCATGAGACATGCTCACATCTCAGGTGAGATTTAAACAAGTCAGAAAAGAGTTCCTTGTGGTTCTCACCAGAACAAACTCACTTGTACTACTGTACAATAGCGTAGACTTTTGTCCTCTCTCAGTTTTGAAATCTTGGAGGTGACAATAATGCTATCTTCTACAACTAGTCTTCTTATTCCTCCTTTAATACACTAGCATCTCATATTTGGGTTGTGCTTTATGGTTTTGAAAGCATTCTCAATTTGATTCAAAACCTCAGTCACTCAGGAAAGACAAATTCATTCAATATTTAATTCAAAAGAAAAATGTTTCGAAGAACCTATTGTGGGGCTGACGCTGTTCTAGTTTCTAGACAATGAAAATAAGGGTAAGATGTCAGGATTACTGTGATTGGTCGAACTTGTATCCTTGGCTCTGGGTCATTCCCTCATCCCTTCTTTCAGGTATTGCTACATAATTTTGCAAAAACATGTTAGTTTAAGGTCCTAGAATCACACCAGGTGAATACATCAGAGTTTTGCAGCATCACCTTGGAATTTGGCTGATCTTTCCAAATGATTTTCATAGCATTTTAGGCTCCTGAACTCCACTCTGATCAGACAAGTCTGCTCACTTTTTCTCATATATTCTGGGTTTGTTTCATCATTTTGTCCTCCCACTAATATTATTTCATCATCTTGGAATGTCATTCTTTATCTTTTTGGATTCTGTAAATCCTACACATTAGTTGTAAATGTAATACTCTGTGCTTAGTCTAGGGCACAGATGGTATTATGCATCTCAACTCTATTGTACTGGGTTTCACGCTGTTTATCATTTAACTTCTGCCCAATTATTTTATTTATTTATTTTGATGGCACTGGGGATTGAACCTAGGTCCTTGTATTATGCAAGTACTCTACCACTGAGCTACATCCTCAGCCCTTTTTTCAGTTTTATTTTGAGACAGAGTCTCCCTAGGTTGCATTGGCTGCCTCTATCCTTGAACTTGTGATCCTCCTGCCTGTCTTCTAAGTAGCTGAGATTACAGCTACATGCCACAGCAAGTGACTGTTTTATGTTTTTGCTGTGCAACTTAAACCAGATTATAAATGTGATTAAGTACAGGTTCATATGGATGAGTAATTTTGTCCATACTATATACCTAGAACATGATGTCTCTGCTATAAATATATTCTGGATGAGCATTGTATCTTCCTAGATATCAGGAATACTGATTTAATCTAAAGGGAGTGGTCATAGAGGGAATTTCAAATATGTAGGTAATCTGGGACTTGCTATCAGCCTAAATACACACCTAGTGCCATCTACTTATTTTCTGATCATGCTCACTTCAGACATGTTTTTTCTGCCCTTCAAAAAGACTAATCAAAAAAGAAAAGCAAAACAAAAAAACACACTCTCAACAAGAACTCTTGCTGTCGTTGGCAACAACTCTTTCTCCAGCCAAGCCAGGAGTTCTATCAGATATTACAAGACTGTGTGACTCATGACTAACCACTGTTCATTACTGTTGCAGTATAGTTTCAAAGGCATAAAATGAATGTTGTATTAAGACACATACATATGTCTAGGGCATGCTTTAATGACCATAAAAATGATCACTTTTTTGAACAACTGGAAAATAAATTTAAAATACTATAAAACTGATCCTAACAGACAAGTATATATTTATTTTCCTTTCTGTAACACTCACACTTAATTTTACATGTTATACTCAGAATCGGGTTGGAAATGACAGTCACAGTTAAGATCTGGTGTTAGTGGAATTTTAGCATTTTTTTGTCAGTATAAAGCATTTTGGCTTCCAGATCAAATGCAGCTTCCTATTATATACATTGCATTATAATATATAAAAAGGACATCTATATCAGCCAAGAACAATGCCTTCTTTCCACTTCTGACAATGAATTTATAAGATTGCCTTCTTGTTAAAATTTCCCTTTTTATCTAATAAAAATATGCAGGTCTTAAATAGACATAGGGTAGATGTGAGTATTGTTAAAATAAATTACCATACATTTAGCTTTTAAGACTCTTCAAAAGTTTTACATTTATTTTTCAAACAGTTTAAAATTATATCATTTATTTCAGAAGTATATTACGGAGGAATCTTCCTATTTGATATTCAATAGTAATTTCTCATTATCATGGGGATCAAGTAGAGTCAACTTCTATGACCTTTTCCCATGTGGGTTACTTAGTGTGTGCATCACTTGGCCAAAATAACCTATCATGACAGAACAACCTAAGGCAGAAGAATAGGTCTCCTTGGCGCACAGTTCAGAGTATTTCAGTCTATGGTGGCGAGGAGGCATAGTGACAGGGTCTGCGGGGGAGGTCTTCACATCATGGAAACAGGAAGCAGAGAGCTCACCAGCAACAGGGATCAGTATAACCTCCAAAGGCCCACCCCAGTGACCCACTTCTATCAGCAAAGTCCCATCTGCACAAAATCTCAAAATAGCGCCAGCCCTGGGGACCAAGTGCTCAAACACGAGCCTTGGGGAGCGTCTTATATTGAAGCCATAACAACATAGTTCCTCAGAATACAATAATCTAATGTCTTGATTTCCTGTTTTTTATTTGAAGGTAAATATCAAATCATCGGTAGCTGATGTGCAAGATAAGCAAGTGTGGAGGAAGCTGGGGAGTTCCTCCTATATCTGTGAGGTGTCAGAGGCTTATCCCCATGAGTAAAGAGAAAAGGGAAGCTGAATTCACTGCAGCAGCAGAATTAATATAGGACTCTTCTCACTGGGCAGCATCTTAAATTGAAAGTGTTCTTGGGTCACCACGGTTAATGAGTCTTGTTTACAGGAAGTAATTTAAGTACTGACTTAACTTCCACATCATGTAGAACTGTGCCTTGACCTACAAGAGTAATAAATAAGAGTTGTCTAGCTCTGTAATAGAAAGTAGGATTACAATGTATGCTCTGTGAACTCATCAAGGGTGCTGGTGGATGAGTAATTATTTCCTCTCCAGGGAACATGAGGCTTATGAGCTAAGAAATCCTATACAGAAAGAAAAGTATCAATATTGAATAGCTGAGTGCTGGTTCAATGACATGTGTTCACCAAGCCAAAACTATGTGCTTTGTACCATTGACACCAGAACCACTACTCGAAATGTGAAAAATGGGTGAACCAGTTAAGTGTTCTTGCTAGCTATGACATAAGGAAGATCGTAAAGTCAGATGACGGAGGGTGCTTTCTTCTTTGGAAGGCTGTTGAGTAGGTGTGGTGACTGACCGGTGGCTTCGAAGGATAGGGAAAGAATTAATAACGAAGATGATATTGACGAGTCCTCTGAGCCCAGCCTTTAACTTCCTGACAGGTGTGGAGAGCATGCCAGCTACCAGCTCCTCCATGTTTGGATTGCTTACTGGCAGCAGTGTGGGGAACAATAAAAGTACCTGTCCTCCTCGTGCCACCTGAGTGATAGTGAGCACATAACTCCGGTGGCTCACATGACCAGGGTCCAATACTAAGGACAGGGCTTCTGAGTGTATCGGTAATTAGGAGTAAGTACAAATATTCTCAGCAAAGGAGAATTTTAGCAACTGAGCTGAATTACTTGTTGTGCACATGATATCACTTGGAACAGCATTTCCTCACCTATCTGATAGGTAACTCTCACTGTTAAAACATCAAAACTCTGTTTATGCACCCAGTTCACCAAAATCTCACTCCTTTATTCCTGAGCAGGGCAAGACAGCTTCCTCATCCTCCTTCTCCTCTGTTGTCCATGGCCTGCGGTTAATAGAATCTATCCTCATGTACCGGAACCAATTTGTTTGTCTCCCCCCTTGGACAATGACCTTCCTGTCGCGCAAATGCTGGGCAAATAAACCTTGTTGCCTAGCACAGCGGATGATTTTTCACATTGATGAGAATGTGCTGTTTGCTAAATAAACCAAACCATTTCCTTATACTGCCACATTTTCTCGACAGCTTGGGTTTACATTTTCCTATTCCAAATCTGTACTTTGTGAGAAGTCATACTCTCAAGGACGCGGTGTGTGTGTGTGTGTGTGTGTGTGTGTGTGTGTGTGTGTGTCCATGTACTACATATGCATGTGCATAGCAATGGAACTCCTTCCTGGATCCTTCACTGTAAGTCTAGAATATGAGCTAACCAATATTTTTCAGTGCACAGTAACTCTGATGTGGATGTGAAAAGAGAGTTGGACTTGGATTTAACAATTGAGTTAAGTGCCCCCTCTTTTTATATTCACTGAGTTTGCAAACCTCAGAAAGCACTTGAGTTGCACTAAATGTTCATTTCCTCATGTGCAAAGGACTGATGAAGGAGATGCTTCCCTCAAAGAGTTATTGTGATCTTTAAGATCATTTCGCTGAAAGTTCTTTATACAACAATTCACCCAATTAAAGTCAGATTTTTCAGCCATGTCCTTTAACAATACTCGTTCAGCAATAATATCACTGTGATCAGTGTTTTCATTGCTAGTGTCTCCCAGTCTTATGAGACCTTCTCAACAGTAAAGGATTTGTTTCTCTAAAATTTCAGCCCTGTATGAATCAGAGTGGGTTCTCAATAAACTGTGTTGATTCAGGACTGTCCCAAAGGTTGAATGCTCTATCCTAGAATAGATCAGGGAGGTTGAATTTCTAGCTACTGCTGTGTAGCACTGGCTTCACTCAGACTGGTTGAGCAGATTCTAGGAAAAGGAAATCCTCGGTCTCTGAATGTGCAGAAGCCCACTGCTCTTGCTAATGGCAGCATAGCTGGACAATTCCTCAGATGAGGGTCAGCCAAAAAGGAGCATCTACTTAACTATCCAGCCTATCTCATTTAATTACTTTGTCAGAAGATCTGTGACATATTATGATATGTAGTTGCATAATCTAATTAGGAAAATACTTTTAATTGCCCTTTTCTAATTTACAGTGTACTTTATTATATTTTGAATGGACTGTGAAAGCAACTTTGAGAAGGGCCATGTTAGATAATTTTTTAAAATTCCACACAAGTTAAAATAGATCAAATGGCTTGGGTACAGCTGGGGAAACAGTTGTGATGAGCAGATAAAGTGAGATTTGACTAGAAAGAGATGCTAAAAGAAAACTGTGAAGTAATAGAAGTTTAAGGAATCATTTAAAAAAGTATATCATGGTGCGTATGTGAATCGAAACATTATTTCTGGAGTCTAAGGCTAAGAATATTGCTAAAGGAGGTAGAAGACAAATGTTGAAAATCATGGAAATAAGTAACCCCTTGTAAATTCATGCCCATGCACTGGTACGCACATTGTGCATTTTCCTTAGGTATTTAAAAAATCTGTGTTGCTTCAAACTCACACACACACACACACACACACACACACACATAATGTATGTATGTGTGTATACTGGGGGGGTGTCAAAATGTATGCACATTCTAAGAGATGTTATCTATATATTCCTTTTCAAAGTTCAGTTGAATTACAGTAGCAATCTGTACTATGATGATCTGGATTGTGTTCTATTATTACATGAGAATAAGCACTCAACACATTCTTAAAACAGCAAAATGGAAAGTTTTCCTCTGAAGATGTACACTCATGTTTTGGCTGTCTGTATATAGGCATAGCCTAGCCTAGCCTATTAAGTAATTATTTAGTATCTACCATATGTAGATGATCATATTTTTACTGTGTCAGGAATCAAACAATAGATGAGAACATTGTTATAATCCTAAAGAAATTTACAAATATATGAGAAAAAGAGGTAGCCCAAAACCTTACTATGGGGCTGCTACACCTTTGATACAAAGTTCTATTTTATTACTCTGGTTCTGAAAATATCTGATAATAAGACTCAACTGAGAAGTTTATACAAGAAATGAATTACT
This sequence comes from Pedetes capensis, assembly GCA_007922755.1. Classification (NCBI taxonomy): domain Eukaryota; kingdom Metazoa; phylum Chordata; class Mammalia; order Rodentia; family Pedetidae; genus Pedetes; species Pedetes capensis. The sequence goes on along the minus strand of VMDO01019078.1, from coordinate 9,432 downwards.
TTTTGTCATATCCAAGATCTACTGCAGGTTTATAGGAAAGTAGACAATAGGATGTAAGTAAAATTTTAAAAGGCAAAAAATGGCTATATGAAGTGAAACCATGAAATAAACTGAAAAGCCTTTTTGCAAGACGGTCGGTGATAAATATTGAGGACAAAAAGCAGTGTAAAATGAGTGTTTTTATGTAGAAAGTAAATCAGCAATTAAGAGATTTATAATTGGAACCCTAAGCAATGTGAAGACATTGTTGAGGACACTGCGTTACTGGGTAGGACTGTTTCTTAGCAAAATCTCATGAATAATTGATTCAACAATAGGTAGGAAAATGAGATCCATTGGAGAGAGAAGCATAACTCTTCAAGGGTTCAGATGCATGTGATGGGAGCTGGAGAATATTAAAGGCTTGAACATGAACTAGTATAAAATGTAGAAGATAGAAAGCAAGTTAGGAGTGGCTAGCAGATAGGAAGTAGGCTATGATTTGAACTTTCTAGCTTGAGACTTTGAATTATTGCACTAAGTCAACTAAGTTACACATGCATGAGGTAAATAATAAATTCAGATTTGAGCATTTTAAGTACATAATACAAACATGACCTTTACTTGGAAAATGCATCAAAAGACTCAGTGTTAGATGGAAACTGAAGAAAGAGATAAAGACTAGAAATACCTATTGGGACATTGTGTTTATTACTATGTAAGTTAAAAATTGATGGTTAGTGAGGTACGTGGTAGAGATTAGGGAAAAAAATGTCAAAGAAAAAAATGAGGGAAATGAAGTTATAAGAAATCCAAGCAAGGAGGCAAATGGGAATGGATGGTAAAAAAAAAAGTCAAATGTTCCTCAGAAGGGTGGGTCTTCACAAAAAAGGGCACAGCTTCAGTTAGGTGAGCTGGGGCAGGAAGGAATTTGAAATGAAGGACTCATGAGCACTCACTGGTCCCTGAATGCACAGATTACATATCCAGTAACATTTAAATAAATACAAGGGATCATCATGAAATTTTAATCTTTTTAGAAATTTCACCAGAGGTTGTATTAATAAACATTTAAGAATCACCCTGCAACCTACTATTGCATCGAATTACACAGAAAATGATGTTTTACCTTGGAAGTATCAAGAGTCATGAACCACACAGTGGTTCCATAAATTCTATACCTACACCTTGTAAAAATGCTTTTCTTTCATTCAAATCTTCCTCTTTATGATTCAGACTGATAAGTACATGAACGGACCCCAAACAATCCCATAGATCTGAGTCTAAGAGCCCCTTTGAGGTGTCATCCTTAAAGATCTGAGAGCAGCCTCTTGGAGAATGAGCTGAAAGTGCCCATAAGCCACATGCGTGCGGGTGTAGCTGTCCAATGTGTCATAGCTGTCACTTGTATTTTACAGCTTCGTGTGTAAAATGGAGGCAGTGCCCTTTATTTCTCTTAGGGTCACTCCCAGCTCTCATATTTTTCACCACATGGCTTATTTTGTTTTCCTTTAACAGATTATTTGACCCAAAGGATATAAAAGGAAGAATCCAGGAAATAAACTGTTTCTAGAACGAGACTGAAATGAACAATCACGGCAGCGAGTATTAGGTGGTCAATTAAATGTCGTTTGTTCTTTAAAGAATAAGGGTCAGAGGGTGGTATGGGGTTGAAACAGAAAGTGAGAACAAATTATCTCAGCCACAAGGGTAACAGATCCAGGGGCAAGTTATTAAACTTATTCAAACCAACACATTAAAACAAAACCACAACTCCTGCCGTGACCATGGTGATGGGGGTGAAGACGTAGGTCTTTTGTGAAGGATACAAAGCGCACAGCATTCAAATATCCAGTGTGGGAACCTCGTTATGATGGACTTTGACATTTGTTAAACATAGCTGAGAGTGGGGTAACTTTTGAAAAATTTAACTGTGAGATGAGTGAGAACACATGCCCTATAAACACTGCTGCCTCTGTGCCTAGAAATAGTGTTTATGGTCTTTATTTCTTACGAATGTCTTCTTTGCTGACCATGGTTAAAAATAACATTTGTCCTTCAGACTTTTGAATCAGAGTTGTTTCATATCCTTACCAACTTATCTTAATGGACCTGCTCTGACAGAATACCATTGACAGGGTAGTTTATAAACCTCAGAAATTTATTTCCCATAGTTCTGGGGCTTGGAAGGCAGGATCAAGGCATCCATTGCTCAGTATCTGGCAAAGACTCACTTCCTAGATCATAGATGGTAGATGGCTTCTCACCGTGTCCCTACATGGCCTTTCCTCTGTTCTGAGGGACAGAGAGGGATAGAGAGAGAGAGACAGACAGAGAGAGAGAGACAGACAGAGAAAGAGAGACAGACAGAGAGAGACAGAGAGAGAGAGACAGAGAGAGAGAAAGTGCACAAGTGAGCAAGTGCGCTCTGGAGTCTTGTCCTCTTCTTTAAAGACTCCAGTGCTATTAAATGAGGGCCCAGCTTTATGATCTATTTCAGTCTAAATGATCACCTTCCCAGCCCTATCTCTGAACACAAGCACACTGGGAGTCACGACTTCAGCATAGGATAGCGATGGGGCACAACTCAGTTCACAACGCCTTTATAGTGAGATGCTTATATTATTCATACTTCTCAAAATTCAATGAAAACTTGTGGAATCTCTTGTTTGGGTATATACCTTGAAAATGTCCGACCCTTGAACTTTAGTCCAAACGTTCTCTGAGGCAATCCTGTGTGTTCTGTAGGTGAATTGTTCTATATGCTTGGTGGCATTAAGATATTCAGGAGAAAAGCAAGCTTAGCACCATGTATAAATTCATCCTCTAAGATGGGAGAATCATTCATCATCAAGAGATGCTAAGTGAGTGAGTTTAGAATCAGGTGGCAAAGTGATAGGATAGAATAAGATGGCTGGGCCCCAAATTGAACCCAAATTTCAGCCTTCTTTAATACTTTGCCAAACAGAACTCCACTCTGTGTGTGTGTGCATGCTCATACACACACACACACACACACACACACACACACACACACACATATGGGCTGGGATTTAGCTCAGTTGGTAGAGTGCTGCACTGCAGTCTCTGAGGTCCCGAGTTTGATTCCCAGCACTGCAAAAATGGGAGAAGGGCCTGGCAATCCATTCTCCAGGCAATCCCGAAACAGTCAGCCATGGAAAACACTATGGAGGGTCGCTATGAGTCGGATACCGACTCGACGGCACCTAACAACAACAAATATATACATGTATATGTATCTACATATATATGTATATATATATGTGAGTGTGTGTGTATATATATATATATATGTATATATATATATATGTATATATATATATATATATATATATATATATATATATATATATAATGTATGGGCTGGGATTTAGCTCAGTTGGTAGAGTGCTGCGCTGCAGTCTCTGAGGTCCCGAGTTCGATTCCCAGCACTGCAAAAATGGGAGAAGGACCTGGCAATCCACTCCCAAGGCAATTCCAAAACAATCAGCCATTGAAAACCCTATGAGTGTTGCTATGAGTCGGATACCGACTCGACGGCACCTAACAACAACAACAACAACAAATATATATATAATTTTCTTCATTCATCTGTTGATGGACATCTGGGTGGATGCCATATCTTAGCTATTGTGAATAGAGCCACAATAAACATGGATTAGCAGATGTCTCCCAGTGTGCCAACTATATGCCTTCAGATATATACCCAGGAGTGGTCTAGCTGGGCCATATGGTGTCTTCATTCTTAGTTTTGTGAGGACTCCCCATACTGATTGGGGTGGTGTGAGGGGATTCTGCACAATGATCTGCTGGTATGAAAATGTCACAGTGAAACCCATTAAGCTGTACACTAACTAAAACTAAATTTTAAGAAATCTAGACCAAATGATTTTGGTGAAAGGAAACAGGGCTATTTGAGCCAATGACATAGTAGGGATACAATAAAAGTCCTGTTAAATTTTCTTCTCTCAATAGTAAAGTGTAGTAGTCCAAAAGAGATGAACTGAGATACAGAAAATGTTCATTCAGGTACACTTCATCATAGTTCAGGTACCAATGATTTCTTACATGGAAGTTAAGAGATTTCAGTTTCTTTCAACTCTTACTGAAAAATTTTCTTGTATAAAATTGAAAACTGAAAAAAACCCTGCTTTTATGTGTTTCATTAAAAATCACATTTTAAGAGAAGCACAAATGAGAAGATGGACCTTTCTGTTTATGACACTTGGTTATAAACACCAAGAACTCTCCTATAATTTTGTTTGAGATAGTCTACACTGAAAAGCACCTGTGGGGAACTTGCTTGTTTTCATGAGTCTATATTGTGCCCTTGTTACTCTCAGAGGACATAAATGCTAAATTGTCAATTTATGCCGCTCTGCACACATTCTAATGACAAGTACTGCTAGCTACTCACTTGCAGGGTCAGAGTCCAGCAAGACTACAGTCTCAGTTTGTCCTCTGTGTTCAGCATATTGTTGAGGGTTCCTTATTCTCACTTCACCCTAGATTAATGACATCATTTTCGAGTTTGAAGCATCCACCATGAGTGGGCCATTTCAGAGGAAAACTTACTCCCTTGAGGAATTCCTTGGCAGATGTTAATGTGAGCTTTATCCAAGTTGCCAAGTAGATAGTAGGGAGGTGGTATTTTCTGAGTCGTAGAAACTGGTCAGAGATAGCCTTATGGGGAGTAAAAAGAAATGAAGATCGCAGCAAATAATCAGTTTCTTGAAATGCCCAGGTCAGACTCCTGGGGCAAACTCCTCTCCCTAATGTCTTTGAGGACATGCTCCAGCTCCTCCTGTCACGCGGCCCCCCAGAGCCATGTACTGAGCTGTTCCCAACCACCTGGTCTCACTTAGGTCTCCCCTGACCAGGGTCCTCCTGTGTTGTTGCAGGGCATTGATGTTCTCAGACCATCCTTGGACCACATCCTGGACACCCTTCAGAACCAGCAAATGGGCCCAGAGACAGCCTCCCCTGACCCTCTGCAGGTGGCATCTGTGCCATTGTGGACCCTTGCCAACATCTGGCTGCATTTCTGCACGCCCCTGCTAATCCTTTTCTTCTCTACCTAGCAGAGGACTTGTAGAGGCACCCCTCTCGCCTTCCTGTTACACATTTGTTCCTGGTCTCCGAAGTGAATACTGCCTTCCCCCATGACATCGGATGCATTCCTGGAGTTCCACACAAAGGTCCTCCATTCAGTTTTCACTAAGCCTCATGGGCACTTTGAAGCTTCATCTTACTCAGTCTGTCCTCAGTATTTTTATTCTACGGAGCTCTTTTCTCCTTGGCTTCTGGATTGTCATTCATTTGCATACCAGCGCTTTAAATTTCTTAGTTGTAAACTGAGTTCCTTATAGAAAGTAGTAAGTTTTTCTGGATATACTTCCTTAAAGGTGCTCTGGTAACATACAAAATGATTAAATAGAGCAATTTTGTTTAATTTAAACCTGGATACCAAAAAAAAGAAAGACAGAGACAGTTCAGCCTTTCATATTAGTAATATATTGCCAAGTTTCAAACTTTGCTACCTGAAAACAATTTTGTTTTTTACAAAATGATGCAACTTTAGCTGTACATATGATCATTAACCTACCGTTTAATGAAATATTCTTTCAGGATTTTGGATTAGGTGTTATGAAACAGTGGAAGGGCAGGATTGTGGTGCAGTCTGTAATTTCAGTGACTTGGAGGCAGAGGCTGGAGGATCATGAGTCTGAGGCCAGAGGCAGCCTGAACAACCTAGCAAGAACCTGTCTCAAAGTTTAAAAATGTTTAAAAAGGGAAATGGGGTGCAGCTTAGTTGCAAAGCACTTGCCTAGCATGTGTGAGTCCCTGGTATCAAACCTCTAGTACAAAAAAAGAAAAAAAAAACAGTGGAGAGATGTCCATATATTCAATAATTTTTTCCATTTCTCTTGTATTTGAAATTTATTAGTTCACACATACAATGCATCTCCTTTTGTGCCTAAATGTATGTATTTGTATTTAATGGATAATTAAATGTCCACGTTAGATAATTTCAGAAAAAAAATGACAAACTCTACCTTGGCCAGATGATCAACAGTGATAACTCGTGTTGCTCATATGTACACTGGCCTTTGGTGACAAAAATGGCATTTGGCAAGGCTTCTTTTCCAAAATCATAACCCAAGTCTATTTGCATGAAAAAAAATATGTGAGACAAATACTATTGGAGAATCTACAAAATACTCCTCAAACTGTCAAGGACATCAAAAACAAGGCAAATCTAAGAACCTGTCAAGTCACATTGTGACTAGTTCATAACTTGTGACCAACATAACATGTCATAGAAACAGAAGTTAATAACAGAAGAAATAGGATGTGGACAAATGGGAATTGTCTGTGCTACCTTCTAAGTTGTTCAGCAAATATAAAACTAGGCTTATTATATATAGGCTCTTTTGCATCTTTGGTATTCGTCTAAATACTTGCATGTTATAACATTTTTGCCTGTGTCCATTATTACCTCTTGGATGCTTTCTTCTTTTCTTGTGACTATTTTATTATTTCATTGTTCTTTTCTGTTGCCTATTTTCCCATTCATATATGCATCTATTTGCTCTTCTCTCTACCTATAATCTCCATTCTGAAATTTCTGTCTCATTTGGAAAGTTTCTCTTTTGTTAATAATTTTTTCTTACCCACTTTCCATTTCATTTCTTTTTTATCAGTTGTTCCCATCTTTTAGGTGATTTTCCATAGCTTTTTGTCTTCTTTTCTACTTTTTTGGTTTATTTTGACATTTTAATATACATCTTTCATCTTTTCATATCCACATTTTGTTTAGGATTTGTATAATCTATGGCCATATTCTAGTCATTTTTCTGTTTGAAGAATGAAGCCTGATTCAGAAACCCTCGCTGCCTTGATCTCTGTAACTCCAAAGCTCTCTCCATCTTGTTTTTTTAAGACAGAGCTTCTACCTGAAGAGATGTTATTTTTCTGCTACAGTATTTACTCCCACCTCTTCTGTCCCTTTTTTTCTTCTTGGCATTTGAACTTTTATACTCCATTTGATTCTCGAACATCTAGACCCTACTTCAATAATTAAAAAAAATTCTTAGACGTTTCTCCTACTAAAATGACTAGTTGAACATATCTGTGATCTTTGAGGGCTTAATACATTTTTCACCATTTGGATTTCATCAACTGCTTCGATTAGTGTTCTCTGAAGTCCTGCAGCACTTTTCAAGAGCCTATGGCCCATATGCCCTTCTCCAAGCCTCTCTGGTTGCTCTGAAACTGGCTAATCTAGACATAGCCAGGATCCTGGCCATCACAGGATGAGGTTCCTTTCTGCAATGTCTGGTTTCCCTTTTTCCTCATTTTTCTTTGCAACTAGACAGATAGTTCTGCATATCACTGATGGAGTCTCTGGCTCTCTGTGTTTGGTGACATCCATTCACACTTTGGGGCAAATGAGGTGATTTAGCTCCTCATTTATTTATTGACTTAAAATGTCTACTGTTGTTGTTGTTGTTAGGTGCCGTCGAGTCCGTATCCGACTCATAGTGACCCTCATAGGGTTTTCAATGGCTAGCTATTTCGGGATTGCCTTGGGAGTGGATTGCCAGGCCCTTCTCCCGTTTTTTGCGGTGCTGGGAATTGAACTCGGGTCCTCAGAGACTGCAGCGCAGCGCTCTACCCACTGAGCTAAATCCCAGCCCCAAATGTCTACTAGCATATATTTATTGTACAAAGTAAGGGTTTTCATTATGACATTTCCATGTATGTATAATGTGCCTTGAGCATATTTGCCCCTCTATTACTCTTCATTATCCTCTTTCCCCTTCTCACTTTCCCCTTTCTCTTCTACATCCTCACAATTTCACCTTTCAATTTCAAGTCCTCCCCCCTCTTCAGCTTCCACATGTGAATAAAAACACGCAATATTTGCCTTTCTGAGCCTGGATTATTCTTCATAGCATGATGACATCATTTCATTCTTCTTTGTGGCTTAGTAAGATTCTATTGTGTTCGTACACAATATCTTCCTTATATATTCATCTATTGATGGACATTTTGGTTTGCTCCATAATTTGGCTGTCATAAATAGTGCTGCAGTGGACATGAGTATGCAGGTATCTCTGTGGTTGTTTTGTTTGTTAGGTGCTATAGAGTTGGGCCCAATTCATAGTGACCCTGTGTACAACAGAATGAAACACTACCTAACACTGTGCCATACACAGAATTTTTCTTTATGTTTGAGCCCATTGTTGCAGCCACTGTGTTTCTTTCATTTTGAGTTGGGTCACATCTGCAAATGGAAGTCCCAGAGGCTTTACTCCATTCTTGTCATTGAGGTGGACTCTTTCTTGAGAAGACAACACTTCCCCAGTCATATCTTAAATGCCTTCTAGCCTTCAGGACTCATTTTCTGGCACTGTATTTGACAGTGGTTTTCTGCTGTTCATAAGGTTTTCAGTGGCTAATTGTTTTGGGAGTGGGCTGCCAGGTCCTTCTCCCTATTCTTTCTTAATCTGGATGCTCAGCTGAAATCTCTCTACTAGGGGTAGCCATGCTAGTAACTGAAATAACAATGGGATAGCTTTCACATCACAGCAACATGCAAGCCCAACAGCATGACAAGCTGATGGACACATAGGGGTTCTCTGTGGTAATCTGACTTTAATTCATTTGGGCATAAAACAAAATATAGTATGGTCAGAGTACATGGAAGTTCCATTTTTTAGTCTTTTGAGGAACCTCCCTATTGATTTCCATAGTGACTGGACTAATTGACTTTCACACCAACAGTGGACAGAGTTCTTTTTCACCCACATCCTCGACTGCATTGGTATTGTTTGAATTCATCATGATAGCCATCATGACTGGAGTGAAATGGATTATCATTGTAATTTTGATTTGAATTTCCTGATGACTGAGAAGTTGAGCATTATTTTAAAAATGTATTTGTTGGACATTTGTACTTCTTTATTTGAAAATATTTCATTTCCTTGGCCATTTATTGATTGGATTATTTGTCCTTTTGTTGATTAATTTTTAAGTTCTTTATTCTATATATCAGTCCTCTTACTGAGGAATGTTTGGTGAAGACTTTCTTCCTCTGTAGACTGTCTCTTCACTTTATAGATGATTTCTTTCACTATATAGAAGCTGTTTAATTTATTGGGGTCTCATTTGTCTATTCTTGCTTTTATTTCCTGAGCTATTGGAATCCTATTCAGAAAAGTTTTGAGTAAGCCTAGATTTTCAAGTGTTTCCTCAATGTTTTCCTTTAGTAACTTCAAAATTTCAGATCTTTGATTTGCATTTCCCTAATGGCTAGGGATATTGAGCACTTTTTCATGTGTTTCATGGCTTTATGGACCTCTTCATTTGAGAACTGTCTACTCAGTTCCTTTGCCCATTTGTGTATTGGGTTGTTTGGTTTTTGGG